>JAOTQE010073687.1:2968-16609 GCA_025631205.1 Nesometra sesokonis
CACCACCATCATATCATAATCACCATTACCACCCCCAACACCATCATCGTCGTCATCATCATCACCATCATCATCATTATCACCATCATATCATCATCACCTACACCACCACCATCATATCATAATCACCATTACCACCCCCAACACCATCATCGTCGTCATCATCATCACCATCATCATCATCATCATGATCATCATCATTATCATCATCATCAGATTTTCACATATTAAATTATGTCCGGTAAAAGTAGTAATTTTCATGGTATATTAATTTTTGTGGCTTTCACATGCGACAGCACAAAAAATAAAAAACATCGCAAAAATTTTGAGTAAAAATTTATTTAGCAGAAATTTATATGCCAAAAATAACATTTTAGTATTTTAATAGCATCGCAAACTGCAAAAATTGATACATGCGACAATTTTCCACTTTTCTGAGAGATTAACTGTGTAATCTTCTCTAGACATAAAGCTGCTAAAAATCCATTAAAATAATGATCCCATGACTTAATGTCATTTGAAGTACATTGTTAATATTCATGATTATATTAATAAACCTTGAACTGTATATTACTTAGGGATGATCAATTTAACTATTTTTATATTTGATTTTGTAATTTATGATATGAAATCTTACGAACCTCAGGGGCGGATCCAGCAAAAGAGGGGGGGGGGGGGCGCCCTTTCCCAGGCCTGGGTGTATGCGTGGTTCCCCGTTTTGTTTTGACAAGCAAAAAAAAAAGAAGTTATTTCCCAATTTTTCATGTTTTGTGTACCCTGTTTATGTGAGTCAATTTTAAACCCGGCACCCCTAATATACAATGGAGGCAACTATGTTTTGGTAATAGGGGACATGCGTCCTGCCTAAATCCGCCCTGAACCAGTCAAAATGCACTATTAAAGAAAAGTGAGATCTTTTAAATTAATGGGTTACATTGTGAGATCAAATTGAGATAATCAAAATAGTTCGGAAGTCATATTTGATAGAAATGATTTTTTTTTTTTTAATATTGAAAATTTTGCAAATATACATTTTCAAGTAACAAGTAATGTACACTATAGTAAAAAGAGATAAAATATAAAGTTATCCTGTCCAATAATTTCTTCTATATACCAAAATGGAAAAAAAAATATGACCTGGTTTACCAAAACCCAGGTTATACATTTGTACCGAATTAAAACGAAGTAATAGTAAATATCTTCACCTACTAATACGGTATATACTTCTTAATATATAAGATGCATAAAATAATTTGCATATTTTTATGTCTGCGAATTTACTTGATTAGTGTGTCACTTACTTTACTGTATAAATAAGTCATCAGATACAGTAATAAAATAAGGAGGGAGGTTTGCAAGTATATCCTGTGTTTTATGAGATAAAATTTGTACAAAATGACCTCTGGTGCCCTGTTTATGCTCTTTTTACTCTTAAATAAGGCCAAAAATGGCCTTTTCTCTTCAAAGTCCAAATTTGAGGACTGTTGAAATGAAAAATAAATGGAAAATATATCAAAAAATAGGCTAGATGGGTGTTTACACTGTTTTTTTTTGTTTTATCATTGAGGTATGTCTGTCAGTGACGTCATTGTGTTGACCGCCTTAGCTAATACGCTTAAAAAAAGATGAGGAATGTCACAGTCTATGTTGGCCGATCTTCTGTCAATTGACCGGGGGTTGTGCTAGAATGTACTTTATTTAAAAGTAATAACGTCTTATCCTCTTGAAAATCACAGGTTTAGCATAGGGCTCTGGTTAATATGTATTACTGTAATTAAGCAGAGAATGGGAAATTCAAAATTTTCATACACCAGTGTGGGCCAACATGTATCTCGATAAAAATATGATTTTCCTTGTTTATTCTATAATGTTTACACCGTGTCTCCCATCCATCCCACAAATTGTTGCTTGTATTTTCTTCTTCTCTTTGTATACAATTTCTAAACTTTATATTTTTTAGGTTATTAGTGAATAAATTTTGCATGCATCTACTGAAACTTATTGTGCAAGTATGGCATTATCTACAAATCAGGTTAGTTAGGATTATGTCAAAACTATTCTACCTCAGTTACTGCAATAATCTATTGCTATTACAAGCCTTACGGTTGGGTTTATTCACTGCTTTTAAGGCGCTATTGACGTCCCATACTCACTTATTTTAATTTAGCCGTAAGGCCTGTTCAAACGATTCAAGCGTGACGATTCGCACCAGATATACGAGTGTAATTCGTCACGCTTGATTGAATTCGAAAATCATGTGATACCATTGCGTCACTCTCTCATGCGTGACAGGGTCTACCCATGAAGAAAAGAAGATGCCTAGGCCTAGGCGACGTGATGGACGATTGCAACTGGAAGAGAAATTAGAACTGATTTTTTTTTTCATTAGAATAGGACAAAATTACATTCATGAGGATACTTTTCAAGTATAATTTTTTGTTTGGTAGTCTCTTAAATAGTGCTTGAGCTTTTAGATAGTTCACTCGGAAAGGAAGCATTTTGGTTGGTCGATCGTAGCTGTAAACATTATTTTCGAACCGCCCACATGCCAAATACGGAGGGATAAATTACGTCATTTCTCTCTTGTGAATGGTTACGCATGAACTGTTTTAATGGGCCTTACGGCTAAACTAAAATAAGTGAGTATGGGACGTCAATAGTGCCTTAAAAGGAATGAAGCAATAAAAGTGAATAAACCCGACCATAAGGCCTGTGAGACAGGCTACTATTAAGCCTACTACAGTTACTGCATTAATCCATTGCTTATGTTTTCTTGACAAACAACGTCTCATCTCGACTTCTTGTTACAGTACATTTCAGTTCATAAAACAATAACTTCAGTAGGATAATTTTGACACGATCCCTTAGTTTTTTCTACTTTTATGTTATCATGTCAGAGTCATCACCAAACTTTATTGGGCCTTGAAATTGACTGTCATTGGGACCCTAATAATTGTATGAAGTAAGAATTAAATTTGTCAGTAGCAAACAGATACTGCTGGGTGTGCTGGGATCCCTGTGTTTGTTATCACGCACATGATCAGTTGTACCAGTTGAAAGGCAGGGGAACTGTGAACCATAGCAACAATAACAGCATGGGTTCGAGACCCACTCGCACCATGGTTCTGGTGGATGAACTAGTTTTCTCGGATAAGGACTATAAACCGTATGCCCAGTGTACACATACAGCTTATGTGCATTATAAAGAACCTCTTTCGAAATGAGTAGGGGGTGTACTGGTCCATACATCCCCTGCTGTGGACTGATGAATAAGCGCCTGTTTCGGGCAGCATTACATGACGTGACCCTTAGGGCATACAAAGGCATATATATGTGTAATATCTGGTCCACAGCATCTTGAGACTACTGAAAGGCTCTATGTAAATGTTAACAACATCAGTAACTGCAACATAGAGCCTTAAAACAAAAAAATAACAGTAACATGACTTCCCTGAGATAATGCCTGTTTTTGGAGAGTGATGCCAAGCCAATGCATTTTCAAAGCATGCTTTTTTCTTTGCAGCTAATAGCCTTTTATCTTTAAAATATGAAAACCTAATACATCCCGACAAAAACTATTGTGGAGCTATTATTGAATGATGGCATTATAGTTTATAATATGTTAGCTACAATGTCTGGTACCTACTTCCTTAAGGGGCCCTACAGGGGTGAAGGAATTTAACTTTTTTACACTTGTCCGAAGGCCTTCTGAAAATTCACTTATCCGAAAAATAATTTACTTGTCCCGCTTTTGTGCAATACCTAAAAATAAAAACTAAATTTACAGTCATGAAATAAATACACTAGTACATCGCAGTTTGGGCTACTCTACAACATACTGTCCAAAGGTGGATTTTCAGATTTTAGGACCTAGGCTTAAGCTGAAAATACTTGTCCACGGACAAGTGGTTCCCATAAATTTAGTTGTCCGATTGTAAAAAACACTTTTCCCGGGCGTCGGGCAAGTGGGTTTGTTCAGGCCTAGTGTCCACCTTTTCAACACACCAGCTTGATGTCACACTGTATCATGTATAATATTGTTTAAGATGAGTATTGTGCTATTACATCATGGCTTACATTATTGCTGATACAAATTAATTTTCCACACCCTTTAAATCAGGAAGTAATCAAAGAAATTGAAAGACATTAAAGATCTGTTTATTCACTTAGTATACAGTATTTGATACAGTGTTATCTTAAAACAGCCGCCGTTATAAATCAGTACTCTTTATGAGACCGATATTTAATGATAGTAGTAAGATGTTTGTCTTCCTTTGTGAGGAGAACATGATTCATGTTATTCTAAGGTTGTGATTGGCCAATGACATTATCGATCGAATGTTTCATGTTTAATCCGTCTTTGCAGATGTTAATGTTCTCTTATGGATTACGAGCATTAATCATTAATGTTGTAGAACTACATGATTCATAGGATTGTTTTTTATGGGAGGCTAATGTGAATTAATAATTAGCATACATTAAAAATATGTGAACAATTTATAATGCATACTTCAAATATTTCTGTAGTTCTGGAGGTGGAACAAGTCTTCTCGGATAAGGACTATAAACCGTAGGCCCAGTCTACACATACGGCTCATGTGCCCTATAAAGAACCCAGTACATCTTTCGAGAGGAGTAGGGGGTTACCCCGGTGTACTGGTCCATACACAATCCCGCTGAGTAGCAGCTGCAAGGACATGACGTGACCCTTAGGGGCGTAGAAAGTCATAGGAATGTGTAACATCTGGTCCACAGCGCCTTGAGACTCTACTGTGTAAGGCGCTATATAAATCTAATTACATTACATTTACATTAGGGGATACTGCAAAAGTTTATATATTGAACAAGGTGGAGATGAGTTCTATATTTTACTACAGCGAGTTCAATATTTTTCAGTATCTCCTTTAAAGACATTCAATATTATAATTATTCAATAATAAACCTTGATAGTTTATTTTCAAGTTTAGATTTGTCAGGGCCTAGGGCTAGCCTAGGCCGTATGCCTTCAAAAATCCTTGCCTTAAAATCCATGTCCTTGCACACATATTTGCAAAGAAGCTTGGCAGCATTTTTTGTAGCCTAATCTTCATTACTTAATAATTCTTCCTAATAGGGGCGGATCCAGGATCCACCGAAAGGGGGTGCCCACTTCCAGATCCGGGTGGGCGTGGTTGCCCATTTTATTCAAAATTGTGCAAAAAAAGGGATTTTTTTGTTTCAAAAGGGGGAGCCCAGGTCCGTTGCTCCCCCCTCCCCTTTGATCCGTACCTGCCTAATCAACCGTTAGTTGTACAAAACGCAGACGTAATATGCGGTATTAGTTGTGCATTCGCCATTATGTAGGCCCACATCTTTGCCTGCTGTGTACACACAGTTTCTTTAAGCGACGGCAGCTTTGAGGGGGTTGGATATTACTTGTGTGCGATTCAATACTACATAATATTGAACTGGTTAAGACAGAATAATTGAATAATAATGAAATTTATGTCATTGTGTTGGGATTCAATGCTTCAACATTAAAGATATATTGTCACCTGAAAATGACCAAAAAAACATCAACATTAATTTTGAAATTAACTTGATCATATCAAAGTAGCATCAAAGTCAAGAACTGGAGAATAGATATTAGTGTATTTAAAAATTGTTTAATAAGATTTTTACAGTGAGAAATTATCAAAAATATAGAGGCTTCCAGCCTTTTGGATGTTTTTTGCTCATTTTTAGCATATAACGTTGCAATATTGGGGATAAATAATTTTAAAATAACCTAATTTCTAGTGTCATCGTCATAACTTATGTATTTCTTCAAGATAGGCAAGTTACTTTCAAAATCTAATTTTTGTCATTTTTCAAATGACAATACATCTTTAATTATCATCATCAGGAAATTTTCTGATGATATAATTAATGTCGGAATATTGAATCCCAACGGAACATCGTTTTCAATGCTTAGAGGATGCATTATACTTTCTTGTCTAATATTAAACTGAACCTTTCGGTGAACAATATATGTAGCAGCTACTAATTGCTAGAAATTAATTAGTCCACCGAGGCTTCCATAAACTAAGGTTAGGATCTGGATATATTTAATGGGATAGTGTCATTTTTCATACCTTCTTAAACATTTATGTTTTCATTGGTCAGTAGGCTGTTAGTTGTTCAATATCCTTGGATTTGCTCCAGGGGTAACCACTTGTAGAGTTTTAAGCTAATGTTAGTTTATCAGGCTTGATTTGGTATAATCTTTAAAAATAAACTGTTGATAATCAACAAATTAAGCAATCAATCAATCAATCAATCAATCAGTTATTCCCTTTTGAAAGCGGTGTGTCCCTTCTAAACATTGCAAGTTTCTTTTCAGCGTTAACTGTGTGAGCCCTTTCAGAACTCTGTGTTCCTTCTGAATATAGTGCAAGTCCCCTCTGAGAGCCATGCAAGTTTCTTCTCAACTATGGGTGAGTCCCCCGCCTTTGAATGTTGTGAGCGTTCCTTCTGAATGTTGTGGGAGCCCCATCTGAATGTTGTGCGAGTTCCTTCTGAATGTTATCAGGGGCGGATCCAGGATCCACAGAAAGGGGGGTTGGGGCGCACATTTCCATGTCCGGTTGGCGTGGATCCCCGTTTTTTTCTGACAAGCAAAAAAAAAATTAAAAAATAGGGCATTTCTTCATTTTAGTGCCCTGGTACCCTATTTTGGGTACGGCGCACCTAAATTAAGGGGAGCGCAACTAGGTTTTGCCGATAATAGGGGGGACGCGTCGGTTGCGGCCCCCCCCTAAATCCGTCCCTGGTTATGTGAGTATCCCTTCTGAATGATAACGGTGTAAAACACTGAAAAAAAAACTTGCGCGAACGGGCCCTTAGAAGCACATAGTGTGCAAAAAAATTGTTTTTTTTGGGTGCAAATTATATTCTGCCAAATCAAGGGGTGGGGGAAAGGGTGGGCCCTTGGATCCGTGCCTTGCTATGTAATCCCCCTTTGAACAATAGTATATCTGTGGTATTTTTTCAAAAGATATATATTGGTCATGATTTTAATTGTACACTCTACTGTAGTTATTTTGTGAAAAAATTTAACAATATGTAATATTGCCCTCTATAGTCTACATTAACCTCATGATCTATGACCTTGATGGAATTTAGTGCTTTAAAAATAAATCTGTTTTGTATGATGTGGAAACATCCTTGAAAGAAATTCCAAGGCAACCCCTAAGTTGGTAGTTTTCCAGGTAATACTGAGGTGGTATGTCCTCCTTGGTATTGTTTGGATCTACAGTCCTCAACAGTAATCAAAATAATTTTCTATATGGGTTAGGGTTGAAATCAGTCTCACTATTAGTTACAGTTATAACATTTAGTATAACTCTCAACACTGCCTCGTTAAAACTGCATTCAATGGTGCTTTACAACTCATAATTATCTACCTTTCATGCTAAATAAATATGTTTTAAGTGCATTTTTAAAGAAGGTGAGGTTATATAGTTTTCTTAAGTTTTCCAGTAATGATTCCACAAACGAGGGCAAACTACACTGAAAGATCTGTCAGCAAATGTGAAATATCTGTTGAATGGAATATGAAATGTAGCAAGCAGATCTGATAGCGTAGGGGGGTACTACCAAGTTATGTGAAGGTAGTGATATTTGTGATCATTCATTCCTGATGATGATGAAATATTGAATCCTGTCATGATGGCATTTATCTCATTATTTGAAATATGCATTTTACTTTCTTACTTAAAGTTGATTAGTGGACCTTTCGGGTAGTGATATTAAATATAAAGAATTTATTATTTTAGTGAATATAAGTGTCAAGAATACCGAAAAATATTGCTATGACAAATCAATGTATCCAACTTTGACTCGTACAAATTTTGTCAAGATTCATACAAAATTTTTCAATATCCGTATTAAAGGAATACGATATTATATTTTTCTCACAGATCTCTCTCAGCGTTTCTCTAGCAATAAGCAGGGATGTAGCTAAAAAAATCCAAGGGTGGATGGAAACAATGTAAGGGTAGGTGGTAAAATGATGAAAACAATAATTCTACTATTTTCATATGGTTAGGATGGGTGGGAGGCCTTAAAATAGGGTGGGTAGAACAGTTTTCAGCATAATTACATCCCGGTTCCACCTACATGCAGAATCCCTATGTTAACAAGCGCATGTGGAATTCAGTTCAGTATGGACTCGGAAACATTCCGATTTTCTGCATGGATTCTGCAAATTATATTTTAATAAATTTTGTTAATATATAGATAGACATACAAAGACAAACCTTTGATGGTGATAGGATAAAATTTAAAAAAAATGATTGCTATAAGAATTCTCCCTACTGACAAGGGTGTAAATTTTGACCTTGGACATGCGCATGTAGAACCCGGAAAGTGCTTATCGTTATTTGCTTAGAGCAAAGAATTATTTACATAATAAGACTGTATGGGGTTAAAGAAATAAAACAATTCACTCTACAGATAACTAACAATACTGTTTACTGTGGAGCGTAAAACATAGGTACAGAGTCATTGAAAGAGTATAATACAAGCTATTTAGAATTTCTGACAAGAGATTGAAAGAATTTAGCTTTTTAACCAACTACTATAAATGGCAACTTACAAGTGCATTAAATTAACCAAATTTCTTAAATAATCATGTCTGTGGTTAATTGTTAGTATGCTTAGGCACACTTTACATTTTTATTGCTTCCTAGACAAATTCCCAAAATTTAAGTTTTGGAAAACCAAAATGCTAAACAGAACCTTTTCTTAAGAGTTACCAAAATCATTAAGCTATGAGACAATCAAAGAAAAATTGAAAATTAAGGGTGGTTGTTTTTTTCAGGTAAAATTAAATCCGTTTCTGAGCCTTATGACCGTAATACTGGAGCTTGTTTCCAGTTTCAATAGCATGAAGCAGATGAGAGTGTGGTACTCCCCTTGAATGGGATTTGAGTAATGAACAAGAGGATGAACCATTGATAAGGAACAGCAGTGTTGGGGTAACATATACTTGGAAGAGAAGAGAATTCTGGAAATCCCTAGAGTGCATTAAAGGGGTGGTTCACCCCAAAAAATAATCTTCCTTATGTTTTAATTTATTGTAAAAAGTATATTCAGCCCTGTTTCTGAATTTTTACGATTCATTTTACCTATCATAATTATTAGTCAACTCGAAAATGGTAAATGAGGTCCAGATTGCCGGCAAATGCACCTCCCCATCCGAAATACTGGGTACTGGCCTGAAACGGATGATCTTTTTATACAGTTGAGCCTCCTGTAAGCGGACACCCTTGGGTCCGAAAAAGTGTCCGCTTACGGGAGGTGTCCGCTTGCGAGTATTTCCACCGATAGAGGATCAATTTTGTAAAATTATGTATACATCCTTACGTCTCACATTTCACGGCTTTCTTAGCACAAATGGCCTCTCAAATTTTTAGACACCGGATTCTGTATTTTATTAAATATTTCTTTTTTATCATTTTTAAGATTGGTTCAGTAATATGATTTTCTACTATTAAAGTAATTACAGCTAAGGACTATTTTGTACAGAAACCAATATTTTTCATACAGAAAAATCACTAATTTTTCCAGGATGTCCGCTTATGGGAGGTAAATTTACATACAAAAAATCCAAATTTTAAGACCGCACAGGAAGGTTTAACTGTACATCAAATTACAGATTCAACAAATTTAACAACTAAAATAAAAACCAATTTGGTTGCAGCACTCTTTTGTAAAAAAAAATAATTTCTCTTTTAAATTTTGGTATGTAGGATAGGGCTGTGGTCAGAATTATTGTTGTATGAAATTATATGCATTCCTTGAGCATGACATAACCATCTCCCAGAAATTCACCAAGTCACTTGAAAGCTATGATTATAATTTTCAAAAAAATATGAAATAAAACGCAAGTGTAATGTAACTAAAACTCCATATAAAGTAATTTTTGTGAGTTAAGTTCACATTTTAGTGGGTTTTTCCCATTTTTTGTGTTACTTGATAAAAAAAGAAACAAATCTATAGTTAAAAATTGAAAGCATCATTGTTATGAAGATAAATGTATCAACCTTATACAGTACTATTTATACCATATTTAGAAGACTGAATCGCAATGTGGTCGGTTGCAGCAATTGAGACCCAATCACACAAACTTGCAATGTGAAATTTTTTATATAGATACTCAACCAATAGAAATCACTTGTAATCACAATTGTTATACTATACTGTCATTTGTTAGAATTCTGACTACTTGCGATTATCATAGAATTGAAATGCAAAAAATCCTACAGGCGCTGATTGGTTAGGATCAAAACAGGACACCCTCCGTCATTGTACAGAGTCACAAGTTTGCATTTTAACAAATTAAACACTCTGAATGTGGTTAACGTTTGAGAATAATTCAAATGTAAGCATCAAAATAAGGAGTATACCTCATTATGACCAATAAGCTTTGGTAAAAATTGTAAAATAAACCATGTTACTCAAGGTCACAACTCAGAGTACCCAATTGAACAATGAAACCCATTCTGTAATGTGATTCGCGAAGTTTACCCAAGTTGCGCCGTTCGTATTGTATTTCCTGTTTGATAAAACTAACCTGGTCAGTTTTCCTGGGCAGGCAGGACTCTGTTAAACTAACCACGTGGCACAGGTAACTTTCATTTTCACCATGGTTAGGTGAACTTACTGTGCTGTTCACAGTAGACTAAAATGGTAAAACTTGCCAGTGTGTTGGTTAGTTTTACCAAAAAAAGTCCAGTGCGATTATGGCTTAAGGGTCAGATATTAAGGATTGCATAATATCAATAATATACAATTGTTTGTGTCTAAACTAGTCAGTGGTTTATGTATAGTATGCCAACGATTAAGCGACATCCGGGGTGTGACTTGAACTAGCGGTAACAGTGAATGACCCTGCCATTCAGTCTGCATTGATTAAACAGGGGTGGAGGGGAGCATTTTCCGCGGTTCTGGGTGGGCGTGGTTTGAACTAGCAGTAACAGTGAATGGGTCATTCAGTCTGCATTGATTAAAAAGGGTGGAGGGGAGCATTTTCCGAGGTTCCGGGTGGGCGTGGTTCCCGGATTACATTTTGACAAGCAAAAGAGTCGGAACGTATCCAGTGTTCTCACCATTATAGGCATGCGTCATCGTAAACATATAAGTCAATCATAGTTGATGGTGACCAGAATACTTAAATGTCCTAAAATAACTTTTCTGAAACTATAAAATAAAATTTTAAGCATCATGGAAGATATTTGAAGCACCATGGCCAACTTTAAGGCATCAAATGGGAAGTTCCAAGCATCATGGCCAACTGTCAAGCATCATGGTGAAAGTCCCAAGCATCATGGAAGGTGTTCTAGGCATCATTGCCAACTGTCAAGCAACATGGTGAAAGTCCCAAGCATCATTATACCATGATGCTTGAAGGGCCTGGGGTGAATACTTGACCCTTGAAGGGCCTGGGGTGAATACTTGACCCTTGAAGGGCCTGGGGTGAATACTTGACCCTTGACGGGCCTGGGGTGAATACTTGACCCTTGAAGGGCCTGGGGTGAATACTTGACCCTTGAAGGGCCTGGGGTGAATACTTGACCCTTGAAGGGCCTGGGGTGAATACTTGACCCTAAATCCGGACGCTCACTGAGTCGTACGACCATCGCAAGATGTAGTGAGTGTCCGACTTTAGATTGCTCAGCCCATCTGATTGGTCAATTTTTAGCTGACGGGTTTGTCATGTCTGGAAAAAATTCAACGGAATTCACTTAAAAAAAAACTTGTACCGACGAGTAGAAGACTGTCCACTACACCAAAACAGGGAGCGATGATTTATTCGTGCAACCGTCATGAATCTGAACATAGCCTTAACATCCGGTGACTTTAAATCTTGAATTACCTTACATCTTGTGCTAGCTATGCACAGCTTTAACCTGAAAGCTAAACCATCTGAACATACCCTAAACTAAAATACATTTAGTATATTTAGTGTTTCCAGATTAAAGGGAAGTTCATGTGGTTTTGGTTAACCACATACCATACTGATGTAATTGGAATAAACCTCCCTAAACCATCCTGATCTAATCAATTTAATTCTTCCTTTGTATGAACTGTACTTGTTGCTTGTTAAGCTTGCTCCAACCTCAAACCAAGGGTGTAACAATGCCAAGCAGTTGGAGATACACTAATGCCCAGGAAATTCTGAATATAAAATTAGTACAAAATTTGAAAGAAATACAACTTTTGATAATCTGCCTTCATTTCAGTGAATGAAAGTTGACAACTTTGTTTGCCCTTTTCAGCGAAGGGTGGAACTATAGGAGAGAAGGGTAGAATTATTATTTACATACACCCACAAGTTGTTTTTCCTGCTGGCATTATCATTCCATTTGATCTATTGTGTACTCTATTCTAACAATCTAGCTACCCTACTCGTCGCTTTCCCTGGAAGTATTTTAACCCGGTACTGCGTTGTTGATGTTGTTGGTGAGCATTGGAGCATCAAGCGGGTCTAATTGGGCATTCATTCTCAGGCAATTGAACAATTCATGAAAGTTATTAGACTCCTTTTCTATACTATATCTATCCTATATCTTTTCTGTATATATTTTACCTCTTTAAAATGGGAAAATAACACAAATACACATTCTTCTAATACACATTTCTTCTAAGAACCAGTAAAATGTTCACTTTATGTATGGTATCTATAGATATTTATAACAGTTAGTATTTATAAATCCTAAAGAATAATATTGTTATTCAGTAATGAATGAAAAACTACCTTTAAATTAACACTGTGCCTAGCTAGAGGTCCAGTTGTGGATGCTATCTCTGTAATGATAAAGTTGAGGCTAGGGTCGCCCTCTCTAGGGATGCTAATAATTGCAGGATAGCCACCACTACCGGAACTCTAGCCACAGTGTTAAATTAATAATAATAATGGTGAATATTTAATTGAGTGCCAGTATCTATCTAAAAGATGCTCATGGCGCTGTGGACCAGATGTTGCACATTCTTATGACTTTCTACTTCCCTAAGGGTCACGTCATGTCATGCAGCCATTTCTGGGTTGTACTTGTGCTTATTCAGCTGTCCATGGACCCCCTAATCTTCTTGAAAGATGTACTGGGTTCTTTAAAGTGCACATGAGCTGTGTGCGTACATTGGGCCTATGGTTTATATTCCTTATCCGAGAAGACTTGTTCCACCACCAGAACCATGATGCAAGTGGGCATTGAACCCGTGCTATTCTTTTTGCTATGGTTCATGGTTTTCTTGCCTTAACCACTCGGCCATACAACTTTATACTGCATATAATTTAGCATCCTATTGAAAACTGCCAACAATCATCAGTAACCACTTGAATATCAGATAAATAAAGAATCATCAGATTTTGGCACAGTTTACACTACAAATCTGGACGCAACCCTCAGACAACCACTATTAATAATAAAATGGTTTATACAGTGTACATTCTTTTAAATATTTAGGAATTGAGGATACTCTTTCATGGGAATTAAATACAGATGTAATAGTTAAGAAAGGGCAACAAAGACTTTATTTGTTGAGGAAGCTTAATTATTTTAATGTTGACAAAATTATCCTTAAGACCTTTTATAACTCCTTTATTGAAAGTGTCCT
>JAOTQE010073698.1:0-26525 GCA_025631205.1 Nesometra sesokonis
GGGGGGTTTGAATAAAAAATTTTGTAGTAAAAAAGTTATGTGAAGAATATTATAGTATAGCATTAATTGCAAGCCAGCCATCGTTAATAATGCAGACTGAAACTTAACTTCGCGTAACCTATTTCAATAAAAAAACGAAGAAATTATGTTTTTTTTTGCTCATCAAACTGGTGACCACGCCCACCCGGACCTCCCGAGTTGGGACCATGCCCAATCCTGGCTCCACCACTTCTGACCCTCCTTTCATTCCACCCTGGCTGCGCCCCTGCCAATGCCATCACTACGAAGTCCGCTGATTCTTAGTCAGTCGGTCACAAGTTCAAAACCACCGGTCCAAAGTTCCACATACTATATTTATGACTTTCATGTAATGACCCAAACGGATTATGTTGTAAAAATTAATATTTTGCATATCTGTAAAGAATTTGAAAAATCCCTTGCAGTTTTATCGGAAAACTTCGATTTGTAACTCTTCAGGCCGATTTAGAGGGGTCGCCAGTCCGAAGTCTACAGTTTACGAAGTCCACTTGTCGTCAGGGGAGGATCTAGGTTTCTGGGTTGGAGGCTTAGGTGGTGAGTAAGGTAGCATATACCAGGTATGATTTTGACAAGATCATGCACAAGGTTATTTGCATTAAGATGCCGTGAATTGACTTTAATGTTGCACATAATGAAGTGTTTCATACAGAAGTGCTCTAACATTTTTACGTGTCAAATTTATGGGGATTTAAGATGTATGTTAAGCTCCACTCTAAAGCCATCCCGGCTTTAGAGTGGAGATCTCAACGAGAATGTGTCTTCTTAATTAGATTTCCCCTGAATTGAGATGACACAAAGAAGATATCAATTCAAATGTTTTGTTCACAATGTTTTGTGTTACAATTAATATTGATTGACTCAGCAAAAAAACAAGACAAAACAACAGAAAAAACATATTCTCTTTCGATATATTTATTTTATTGCATTTCCCACGCGATTTTCATTTTACCATCACAGCACACGATTTACACAGATGGATGGCAGCATTAAAGTGTAAAGATACAGAAAGAAACTGCAGTGAAAAGCATTGCCTACATGATAAGCCAAGATACAACCCTGGTTCACAAACAATTGTCCAGTAGATTGGCTTTATAATTTACTCCCAAACTTTGATATTAACAAAATCACCAGTGACACCATATTAGAGACACAAACAGTTACACCCGCGTACAGAAAGGCGCAGGTAGACAAACTGTGATTGTTAATTACTTCGCGCGCGCGTTTGCGTCCCTTTACGCGTCGTTCTGAAAGCACAAATTACAGTTTGTGTCTATCCGTGGTGTCAATGACGATATGTGGATAAAGGTATGAATAACATTACCACATTCCAGTTACTACATTATGAAGATAATCTACATCTTCTATTCTCTGTCGCAAAATCTGGTAACATCTGGTTTTCGATTGTCACAAATAAACTAATACTACAGTTTTCGTTAAACTAAATTAACTGGAATATAGTAACAAAATCATCCTTTTATATAAACATACTTGTTCTCTATAGGAAAGGTTTTACAATTAATGGTCATGACTACATTACAATCTAGACGGGAAGCGTGACAATTACACGGAAGAGACGTTACGCAGAGTATCCATGACTTATGATGTACATCACGTTACGTTCTGGTACAGTATTCGTTATGTCGCGGACATGACGTTACGCTGTGGTCTCCATGACGTACCGCGAACACCGCGTAACGTCGTGGTTTCCATGACAAGTCTCCTTTTCCTCTTTGTTCATGGGTGTACTTGACGTGTGACGCACATAACGTTACGTTGAGATGTCACGGACATCACGTTACGTTGTGATATCCATGACGTATCGCGGACATCAAATTGCATGTTTTTATAACGTATCACGGACACCACCATGTTACTATACGTCATAGATACTAAACTATGTTGCCCCGGCTATATCCCAAACAGGCACATCCTCGACTGACGTTAAATTAATTTTGACACTTTGTTTTCAGAAGTTATGAAATTTGCTTACAAATTGTTTGGTGACTATGCATATACATAATAAATAGTACCATTTAAATATCTTTCAATCAAATGGTGGATTCACTGATTATTCAGTTTCTTTAAACCTGAATACATTTTCATGAATAAAATAGCTTAACTTCATGCAAAAGGAATACGTACAATATCTCCTAATTACAGTTACTTATAAAAATCTGAAGGTGCAATTTGTGACAAAAATGTTATTGGTTCCTGTAGAACACAAAATGGACATTTACAATATTATGCTTTGTAGATATAATATAAGTTTGCATTGTAGTATTTTACCTTATTTATATTTAGGCATAAACATCTTTATTCACATACAGTATTCTAATTATATCATGTGCAGTAAATGGTTATTATGACAGTCTTTAAAAGACACTCGCAGACACACATACAACGCTCCAACACGCAATACAACACTCCCATACTTGCACGCACCCACATGTGCTTTATGCTGTACAACATATTTAAGGCCTCCAGACTATATTTAAAGCCAGTCAATAAATAACTAAAAGGTAACCGCTTTGAATAGTCAAAAATGCTATACAATCAATATAAAATATTTACATCAAACCGTCTTTAAAATATATAAATCAATTGAGAATTGGCGCCACGTTTAAATGAATTTCGTAACACGAGGCACGCGTAACAAGAGATAAAAACTTACATCCGCTGCGTTCAGCAAGATAAAAATAGATCAATGAAATTCGAACATTAAAAGGAATCGTGGAATGGTAATGAACTCATTGTCAACCGAACTTATGAAAGAGAACAAGAACCAATGAAAACAAAAAAGCGACAACATAAAGCACGGATCGGAAGACCAATTTATAGTAACGACTAAATGCAACTTGTGGTCTTAACCTAGAATAAAGTACCTCTTTGGTCCTAAATAGCTTAGATTTATATGAATGAATCAAAAAGATGAGTTTATAACTCGAGTTACAATAGTTCATAATTTGCTTATAATTCACATACAATCAAGGTGTTAAAAGCAGAATGAAAAGTGAGTTTTAACATGGTTACGTGTGTTTAGCAAGCTACATAAATCTACTTAAGCCTCTTCCTAGCTATCCATTCGCCTTGTCCAAGGCAAGAAAGTGAATGCAAACGGTGACCTAAGTTTCGTCAAACTTTTCTTTCGTTGAAAAACAAGGGCGAAGTATAGCAGATAAATATCTTTATAACGGCTCAGTGAAAGACGTATTTTGGTACATTTTATCCTACAGTAAAATAGTGGTTCCCAATACGTCAGGACACAAATCATGCAGGAATATGGTCAGAATTATAACCTGTGTAGTATTAAACAATTTGGTTTATTATTTCCCTTTATCGTGGTTTAAACACGTTTGTATTAGTTCCTTTAAAACAATTGATTCCTTTTATCCGTCATTGATTCCGCTTCCTATCGTTTATCCTGGTCCATCTAAACCTACCTTGGTCATTGACGTGATCCCTTATGGTTGGGATATTCAAATTTCCCTTGCAATTGGACATGGTCAGACTAGTTCTAATTCCCTTCCGTGGTCACTTGGCCCCCTCCATCCCTACTCTTTACATCAGCCAAATTTTAAATGCAGAGATGAGTAAATCACATGAGCAAAGTCTATTAAGACTTCTTACGTTACAATAGCTAAAATATAAATTTCATACATATATTTATATATACTTTAAATTGGCACATTACTATAATATCAATTTTATCTTAAGATAGGACTATATTCTTTTTCCAATATCTATTTTACAATTTAACAGTGCAATCTGTGCATATAAACGGCAAAAGCCTAAGGGACAATTTTTGTTAATACGTTAACTTCGATTGCAATTATTTAATATAGACGTTCACATCAAATTCTGGTTAATTTATGGAGACAGATGAATACAATGATAGTTACACACGATAAGGCGAGCACTAGGACTAACGATCTAGCACGTCAACTCCCGTCTATCATAAGCACATTTAGGTGTTAATTGAACACGTCAATTTAACATCTTAACAATTTCAGTAAAACCGTACAACATTCAACAAACTTAATTTTTGGCTGTATAAATGTGAAGAGGAATAGACCAATTCATTCACATCTTAACAATCCCTATATCTTCAGCAGATAAAAGTTGTTTTTCCTTATAATCAGAAACTATCAATCGAATCCCATTTTTCTGATTTTGATGAAATCTATAAGCATTTTCAACGAAGTTTAACATTTTATTTTGTACCTTGTGCTTTTGAATTTATTTAAGGAAGTTAGTAAAACATCAGACTATATGAACTTACAGTTTCATCGATTTGTGGCGCATTTTAGTACTTTCATAAATGAGACTCAGTTACACCTCTGGCTGCTAACGACTTACTCGTCCCATCGTTACGACCATCCTCATAACCAGAGTCATGCTGAGTCGGGGAGACTGAATCTATGCTACTAAAAGAATAATCGCGTTCGGTGGGCCTAGGTTGTGCTTTGATAATCTTAGGTCTATTCATTGAATATTCTAGTCTGTCTTCAAGATCAGGCATAGAGAAGCATCGACCGTCTCGTCTTCCGGTGGGTTTATTCGATCTCATAACGACATTGGCTTGATGGTGGACTGGTAACGGGATCTTGGTGGGTCTGTCAGTTGGTATTGCTACTTCTTTTCGTACTGGCGTGTGAAGCCTAGCCTCTATCTTTAGATGCTGTGGTACAGGAAAACACGGTCTGAGTTTTGATAACGATGAATCGGATTCAACGCTAGAACTCAGATGGTTTGAGTCGTCCCGATCGGAGAAGTATCGCGACCTAGGAATAGGTACACTACTTGACATCGTGTCTGGTTCTGTGTGACAGCTCCGACTACGTACCGTACCACTTCCCCTACCACCGATTTGTCTAGACCGTGTTCCACTGGTGTCTAAAATTTTCCTGCCACTTTTGGGCGACCCTATGCTCCGTGATCGTGTTTCGTCCCGTTGTGTTCGTTTCACTGACTCCTCTTTCGTCTGTTGTGACTTTGCTTTAGGTGTTAATCTTGGCTTTTCTGATGGTTTGGACCGACTGACTGGTCGCGACCGCTGGTTTGCTCGAGCTAACGCAGCCTTCGATCCACCAGCGTAGTTCTGATAATTGTAATTTTCCATATCTAAGCTACTTCTGGCTGAACTACTAGTGCTTCCAGAAGTTCTTGATTTATTGCCAGGTCTTAATGTAACTATGTCATTATCAAGTTTACTATTATCAGAACCCCATCGAGATGTGATTGCCTGGAGAAGGTCATCCATTTCTGACCGTTCTGATCTACTGTCCATTGACTCTGAGCTACTACTACTGTCTAATCTATGTCGGCCATCATCGCCTCGTGAAATCATCAGCACTGACTTGTCTTTGATATTACCAGAGCTAGAGTTTCGACCTAACGATGCTTTAGCAGATGCTGGTCGAGATCGTTTCACTACCTTTGGAGAGCTAATGTTCAATTGATCCTTAAGCCTGGTACTTGGGCTTTCACTACGTTCTCTGGCTAAAGCAGACCGTTGTCGTCTTCCTAGTGTTCCATAAATCTCTATAGCGTTTCTAGATTCTGGTCTGGTTAGCCGTGACGTGGAACTTACACTTCTTAATTTAGCAGAGTTGTTAAATGATGAAGCGGAAGAAATGTTCTTTTCTGGACTTGTGGGGCAACTGATTGCCTGCCGCTTGTCCGGATCACTGCTTCTAGATCGTGATATTTGGTTCTTCTTGCGGAATTGCTTAAGATATTCTGATGATGCTGTTACTGGAGTTGACTTCTTTTCTCTCATTGAATGTGACCTACTAAAGGCAGGGTCACTAGTGGAGTTTGTTTTCCTCTCAAGCGTACGTCTTCCACTGAGAGTAGACACCCTAGTACTGCCATTTAGATCGCTATGATGCCTCGTCAACGTTGGGGCAGGCGTTGTTGAAGAAGTATCAGAATTGAATGATTTTCTCCACGTCGACGTTCGACTTATCGCCGGTGATTCTGATCGCTTCCTAAGTGACCCGTGTCGCACGAGACTAGTACGTCCGTCGTTGCTCCTAGTGAGGGGTGACGGAGATTCAACAGAACCATGTCTCCTTGACGTAACAGGGCTACTCGATGCGCTATGTGAAACAAATGATCCTGGCCGAGATCGTCGGATGGGAATTGGCGAAGACGCTGGTGAACTTGACATGCACGAAGAGTCTGGTGTACTTAGATTGTTATTCCGTCGTTCTGCCGGTTCGCTCAATGCATCTTTTAGCTGAGCCTTTTTTATTTCACTTAACCGTCGAGACGGACTCCTATTTACTGCTGGCGGTGTCTTCAAACTCCCTGAGCTGGTTGATTTAGGGATAAGATCTGGGGCATTCTCTGCTTTTGAAAGACTTGTCTCAACGGCAGACCTTGGACGGTTTGTTTCAGTGTGCTGAAATGATGGGCGCCTACGAACTGGACTTTCTGTAGTCGAAGCTCTGTAAAAAAACAAAAACTTTAAAAAAAATGTGTCTTACTATGAAATTGTGCTAATTGTTTAATTTGAAGCTGTTGTCCGCAATCCTATTGCTGAAGACTAGTTTCATTTAACTGATAAAATGATTACAGTATGTTTGTGTCATCCACAGACAACTTTACACCGAGAATCAATCTATCATTAGGATAAAATCACTAGTATATAAATAGATATGAATAAAATTGTATACTTTCAAAATTCCATAAACTAATCAGCGGTGAACTACTTTATTCGTGAAGGAATTTAGCTCTTCAAATTGATTTTTAAGTGACTTATTTGGTGATTGATTGTAATATAAAACAGTAGTAGTAGAGATAAAATCCGAAGGTTCCACTAATAAAATTAAAGTAAGAAAGTATAATACATACTCCAAGCAATGAGATACGCCATCGTGACAAGATTCAATATTTCAACATAGGCTAAATTACCGGTACCGGTATGTTATTCCTGAAGATGACATAATTTACGTCAAAATGTTGAATCTTTTCATCATGGCGTGTATCTTATTACTTGGAGTATGTTATACTTTCTTACTTGTAGTAAAGATTTTTAGTTACGTTGTGGCACATTCCGTTTTTAAGTTGCTTCTGGTGAGAGGTGAGAACCATTGACAGACTGATCGATGTGGTCACTTGGTCCACATTACGACATCTAACTGATCTAAACTAATCATATTGGTTTCACGTTTTGCTTAGTGATGTCTGGAGATCATCCATTAGGAGGCTTGTCAGATTGTAGGTCGGTCTTTAAAATACAGTTTTGAATATGACGCATCTTAGAAGTTCGTACTTCTTGGATGTACAGCCGTTCGACTTATTAATGATTTAAAAAGGAAATAAGATGACTTGAATACAGGAAGCAAGGCCGTACCCATCATTGAAAATGGAGGGAAGGAGCGCGAACTTTTACGCCATCGAGTAGGCCCTCTGGTTTTTGGATTTCACAAGCAAATAAAATTATTTAGGCCTATTATTAATTTGCAAATTTGAAGTGATAGTCCTGTTGGCTTCCATTCGATGGACTCGTTTTTGATATGTTTATATTGGTACAGTTCTTTCGTGTTCCTTGATGTGAACAATTGTGCCGTTTTTCGTTGTGTGGGAGGGGAGGACGTGGCATACAAACCTAGTGGATACAAAGCTAGTTATCTGGAAACGTGGGGTTTGAGTTCCACCGATAACAAAACATTCTCAACTGCACTGAGTAGTTGGTACATTTTACATAGACAAACACATTGAGTTGGGTAAAGACATTAGGTCTAGGCTTATATAAAAAAAACCAAATTTGACAAGATGCGCCCTGTTTAAACAATTTGTTGGAAAACAATCAGTCAACCGACAGAGCCTTACCGTACTGATATAATGACTCACAGAAATGACCGAGAAATGTTCCGAAACATTTGAAACCAATAAGAAGGAGGAATAAGAAATTAGAAAAACACCATGTGAAACGTACTTGGGTCCAATACAAAATCGACCGACACACACCGAGAAGTTTTGAGATGCTTATGACATGTCTATAAACTACTACATTAGCAACATTTGAAATTATGAATAAACTTTAATAATCCTTTATGTACATACCGTATTTGCTTATAAACATCATTGAGTTCTTAATTTGTTAAGAAAAAGCGTAAGAAATAGTCACTATTTTCCATTAAATGGAAATTAATTTTAAACTTTAAGACACATCATGTGTTTTTAGACATGATGACAATCAGATTAGAGATTATTAAGTTTGATTATCTCGCAAAACAATTTTATTAGTACCAGTGTAGTTTACATTTCACATTATATAATGTCTACAATATGCCTGCTATGTGATGTTTGTATCTAGACCTTTCTTAGTTTCTACCAAAACTTCCAAAATTACACAGTAACACAAATTTATAGAAGACCTCCTTTCTTCTATAAGTCTCTCCATTCTAAAAAATGTAACAATTAGAAAAGAGGGAACTTACATAGAAGATTAGATATTTAATGTATAATGCAAATTAGGCGCCATACTAACAAAGGATTGTGAAATACCATCCAAAACATGACCAAAAACAACACACGGCCTTGTCAGAATTGCGAAAGAATATCTAATAGACAAGACTCTAATTTACAACTTCCGATAATACAGATGATCAAGATAATGATATACATCGGAAACCTAAACTATCAAGTAGAAATCAGTATATTAATTTGGAAAGACTGGATATGTGTTTAATATAGCTACATTTATGAAAAGTGAAAACACACTTTTTAATCTTACTAACTTTTCTACTTGTTGAAAAAAAAAGTTTAACATTTACAAAAAAATTGAGGTTCTAAATGGGTTATTTAGTGCCCCGCGATAGAGCCCTTAAGCATGTTTGCATAGTATCCTACACTTAATCAATGTAAGGTTTATAATAGGTATAGTGACGTGGAAGGGCATAAGCATAAGTCGAAAAATAAAATTGAAATTTGCGTTACGTATTACTGAATTATGAAACTGCACATTATTATCTAACATGCAAAAAAAAAAGTTTCATACGATGCTTTCTGGAAAGGTTATGTACGATCAAATTTCGAACATAAGGTACCAGTTTTGAGAAAACTAATTTCAATATAGTGTTACTATGACGGATCATTTTAAATTGCATTTCTTGAACATTTCTTGATCATGTTTCTCAAAATTGTTAATGTAGTATGAAAATCGTCTGGCCTTTTTGATAAAAAAAAAACACCTCAAAATGTTGTCAATATAAAATAAATAACAATGACAATATAATAATACATTCACATCTTATTTATAATGTTGTTATGGAGTTTATGGCTGTTGGAACAAAAGATCAGACATTTCTGTTTATAGAACTGATTACAATTTGATACACAGATCAGGTAAGTTCTAGAATCTTAAATTCAAGCACTAAGTCAGTCAGTCGGTTGGCGGTCCTAATTACATTTAATATGCCATTTAAGTTATTATTATTATTAACACTTGCTATAGCGCTCGTAACTGTAACAACATTCTATGGCGCTTCACACGAATTGTATGAAAGAAACTAACACATTAATTAAAAGTACGATCAAAAAAGATAGGTTTTTAATGATTTCTTGAATTGAATGACACTTTGAGAGTTTTTTAATTAATTAACAGGCAGTTTCGTGGTTATCTTATTCCTTGGTGTCAGTTCGTCTGTATTTTGGTTCCATTGTGATTGATTTCCATTATTTTAATTTATTTCCTCGAGTTCTAATTGTTACAGTAGGCTCTATTGATTAATTGGTAAAACCACACTTTTTGTGATCGATTTCCAATTAAACGTATTACGTTTTATAGGCCTATGCTATTTTTTCTTAAAACTTTTAATCAACTCTGAGTGAGAAGTTGTTCTCCTGGGTGGTTTATTTTAAAAAATTGGCGAAATGCATATGGAAACGTATCATTTGCTCTCCAAGGTCGCTTTAACCATTGGAGAAAATTTGATCTTTTTTTTTTAAATTACGTTTTAAGTATTATATTCATGATTTCCATGTAATGGCCCAAACGGATTATGTTGTAAAAATTATTATTTTACCTATTTGTGAAGTATAATTTGAAAACTCTCCTACAGTTTCATCGGAAAACCTCAATTTATAATTTCTTGAAATCTTGGTTTTTGACTGTTTCAAGATCGGTTATTACTCCCTCACTCATAAACTACTTCCTTGTTTGTGCTGGCCCACGGATTCTTGGAGGAAATTTAATGAGATTGAATCTGATATAAAAATTGGTATGATTGGTTGGATACTTTTACCGGAAAAATAGAAAATATAAAACATATTCAATCAACAATACGCTGTTATCGGCTATAGAAATTATACCGTACCTATGCAGCAGAGTGATTTGACCTTGGTGCGCTGAGTTCGGATAACAAATGATAAAAACTAGTGAAAACGTTTCCATATGATGTATACATAGTTACTATTAATTTAGAAATAGAAATATGATCAAGTTCATCAAAATGTACCTTCGTTCTCCTAGATTTGCTTTCGGTTTTTCCGTTCCTGGGGCGCTCTTCGTCGTCCTGTGATGAAGATTATGCGATCTATGGCCTAGAAAAAGCAAAACAAAAACCGATGTTATACATACAGAATAGAAAGAAGGAAATGTTTACGAAATATCTCCTCCAAGACAAACATCTAGTTAATTAGGTAGGTTAATTAGCGGTAATTTACACCACATTCATTTTATAATTAGTGAGTGAACCCACTAATTAATATGAAGGATGGTGAATCAGATTGATGAGTAATTTAGTTATTTCTGTCTTTTATGATGATATCATAAATTGGTGGCGTGTTGAGGGGTGAAGCAGAGTCTTTCAGTTAAATGCAGTACGCATTTAATGTTCCTGGTAAATTTTATTTTGTATTGATAAGGAGGATCACTGAGGGCACAGTGTAGTCGTAATGAATTACACTAAACTTATTCGTCTCATATACCATTCCAAGGACATCTGGAACGCGGTGGAAACATCTTTTCTTCATGATATAACTTGTTTCACATAAGCATAAATATATTATATCAACCATAATATTATTCCTACAAACAATTTGCAGAGTTTATGTCACAATCCAGTGTCTAAATTTAACCTTATGATTACGGCTAGAAAAAGTTCTTTCGCAGTGTTTTTACGCATATAATATATTATGACACTTATAATATATCTATGTGTTTCATAGAAATTTACAGACTTTACAGCAATTCGCAATCTAGTATACATTTAACTCTATGATAGTTTATTATAGTTGGCTGGGTCCTCAATTATGCAGAGCTCCGCAAAATAATTCTGCATTGAATATTGATGTGGCAGCCCAAACTATTCGATTTCACCATCTTTCTAAGATTTCAGCGGCAATATACGATATATTACAATATTCATACTCTAGATTCGATTTCAACGGTATAAACATTTAAATAAACCAGTAATAATATTAGGCCGATAGAACTTGGTTGTTAAATAATCGGTACAAAATCAATGCTACATGACAATTTGTCATGCTGAGATATTTTAGATTAGTGGAATAAAAATCTGGACTGTAGGCCTATATGGAAGGTTAGGGTTCAAATCATGATTGGGAAACCTTTGTATACGTCCCTTTTCGCATAGGCCTAAGTAGATACCAAACTTAAGTTCCGAAAACGGAGGTGGTCGACTTGGAACTGTCATATAATTATACGGATACTTTAAGCCAACATTTTAAACTTTTGACTGAAATTAGCTAAATTAGAAGTTGTGACAAATGTAATAAAATAAACGATATTAATTAATTTAACAAATGGTCCGATAATCAATTAGAATAAAATTGATCATTGTCAATAGCCATGATTAAGAGAAACTATGCAGTGTCATATGTTTGATATAGTTATGTATACGTAGGCCTACTTAAACTAATGATTATAAATATTAAATTAAATATAATAATTGTATAAAGTGTATCATGCCGTAGGGCCTATAGTGTAGTGAATATTAAATGTGAAGTTTATATTCGAATAATTATTTTATAGACCGATCTCGTAATATTCCGGTCTCTGGATTAGTAATAGGCCTTGCTATTGACAAGCAATATGTATGTTCTATATGACACTGCAAACTACAAGATATGTTTTCTATATGGATTTTATATGATCCGACTAATGAAATTCGCCCAACAACTGATTCTAATCCCATGCAAAAAATAGCATCAGATAGTGAATGAAATATAATAATATTACATATTATGTATAGTACCGTATTCTACATGAATTCTATATGATTCGACTAATGAAATTAAATGAAATTAGATCTAAAATATTATACGCCATGTACCAACATCCGATTATAATCCCATGTAAACCCATCAATTAATCAAATAAAGTGGAGCTATCGAAATTTTCATCCCGCTCGTATCTATCGAATACTGGGATTACATCACTAGCAACGTTTACATGCAAAGCTTATGATAAATCAAAACACCCCTAGGTCCCAAGACGGATCAAGGGGATCATTGAATGCAGTGTGATTATCAGTTTGGAATTCGTCGTTGGGGATGTAGTAGTAAATTGTGTTATAAAATTGAGTCAGTAGAGTTTTATGACTGGCAGTTTATTACGTTTATTTCATGCTCCAATTGATGGGGTGTGTGTAGAAGGTTTTTTAAATGTTTACTATAATGTTACTAGCGCCATCTATTGGCGGAACTTCAGTCGTACTGATTTATTGACTCTCATACAAGGGAATTTCTTTGTTCTAGTTGGAATAATTCCATTTCTTAATTTACTGAAACGAGAATTAAAAAAATGCTGTATTAATAATATACACCAGATGCTTAAGTACTTTCGTATTTTCATTATAAACAGAAATAATTTATATACAGGTTTTAATAGAAGTTACGTAGCTTATTAAACCATGGAGAAGATTTATCAGTCAGCAGACAGACAATTATCATAATGCTGGCCACCGTTGACTTAGAATGGGTTGACCACATTTGTGTATCTGGCATTTTAGTGACCCTGGACGCTTCGTACCAGTGGTAACTCTATGAAAAACCACGATAAGGCCACTCCATGTAAATGATAATATTCATATTCAAAAGGAAGACAATTATTGTGTGGGAGATAGAAAGAAAAACAGCAGAAACGTAACTGCAGTCTACGATTATATGATATACAGAAAACTAATTTGAATACCGTTCGTCAACAAAGAGTGGATTCAGATCTCAATAGAACGATTGTTCCTCGGGAAAACGGACAAAGCATTAATTTTATCACACATGTTTCAAAACTTAGCCTTATTTGTTGCCACATACTGTCTTTTGTAATTGGAAATCGACAAACTCAATACGTTTACACATAGGCCATGGTAGGGTGCGTAGTTATCCGTAGTTATGTGGTTAACTGAATTTAACGAAAACAAATATCAAAACATAAGCATTTTTAGGTGATATGCATGCATATTAATGTGTTCTTTCTGTTATAAAACTGGATAATAATTGTAATGAGAGTACTTTCCGATGTTTATCATTTTTATCAATTATGATAACATATTAACTTAATAAATGATTCAATGAATTAAAAAATAAAATAGGCTATAAAACGTTATTGCACTGAAAGATATAATAACCCTTAAAATTCAAGGACGTCCCATAATATGATTCACATTATAATGATATTAGTAATGTACCGAAGTCCTTTGCTATGCACTATTGGATCCTTTTCTTTATATTGTCTAAAATTTCATTCAGACCATATTTTTAAAATACTAATAGTGCATGGTAAAGTATATTATAGGCTCAATCTACCGATAACAGTATACGGGGCCAAATACAAACTAATGTGTAGAATATCATAATTTATTGACCACTTTCTTGTTGTTACCGTTATTGGTACGATTGTCTACGGGGCATTTTGAGACATGCCTAACACGTGTCAAACGTCACCCCGTACGAGTGCCTATTTAATGTTATCATTGCAAAGCGTGATTTTCCAGCAGCCAGTTGGTTTCCGAGTTGCAAAGATAATCAAAACGCTCTACTCACATTCGTCCTCCTTACCTAGGCATCTACAGGGATCGTGTTTATCTAAATAATGTTCTAACGTATCCCAACCTCCACCTACTCGTACCATCACGTGATTACGCAAAATCTGTAAAACAATGAAAAATGATATTAATAGGCGGAGAAGTTACATATTATAATCGTTGCTAATATTTTCCCCTCCCTCATCATCCTAAAATAATTGTGTACTGTATTATTAGAAATTAGAAACTGTACTCTATATTTAATCGAATATGATGGCGTGTATACCTGCATTTCTCATACTCATTATCCTTATCGTTATCATCGTCGTCGGAGACGACGTCGTCATCGTCATAATCATCATCATCGTCATCATCACCCGGCATCGTCATTTCAGGGAACAGTTAATTAACTGTTCACTGGTCATTTTAATTTATTACGTCGTCGTCATCGTTATCGTCATCATCATCATCATCATCATCATCGCCCCCTTGCATCGTCATTTAAATTCAATAATTATAGATCCGTATACACATTCATCATACGCGATCCAAACATTTGCCATTTGAATTTATTGAAATTATAATCATGACATCATCAAATATCATTTTATTCATCATCATCATCATCATCATCACCAAGGTACCGATACCATTCACACTCATCGTTACATAATTACACTATGATCACAGCCATTGACTCATCAGTTACATTCAACTTTGGAATGTCATATAATTACCATAACATTAAAAATATCGATATTTCACGAGAATATTTCGTCCCTGAACCTGACTGCTATGAACATAGCCAATTGAAGGTATATTCATCACTGCTATTTATAACTCAAGGCTTATTCACAAAACACAAACGGTCACAATCGCTAATACTACCTCGATTATAATATGGAAAAGTAATAAAGACTAGCATCACGCATGCAAGAAGAGATAAAAACCTTGGAGAGACATGCAATTCCACCCAATATAGAATGCCTACACGTAACACCCAACAACCTAGGTCGGGTCAGACAGGAAACTACCGTTCAGGGCCTAGCGTACCGCTGATGGGGTGGATTATCTAGATAAACTCACCCTAAACTATCGACATTGGACTAGTTTTGATCTTTTTGGGAGTTAAGACAACGCCACACGATACTTTTTAACTACTACAGTATAGCATACAATTTGATTCCTTCGACGTCGTCATCCGGGATGCCATACGCCGCCTTAAAAAGTCTCTTTAAGTTGCAAATTTTTCTTGTGGCTTTGAATAATAAAAACAACTACAGTATTCCACCGTAGTAATCTTAAGTATTCTTGTTTATGAGTTTTCAGAAAACAGTAGTCTTTAAAATAATGTGTGACGTCACAACATCGTCGAGACGTTATTCTGAATTCTTCTACCACGCTCAGAATAAACATTGGGACTTATTTAGCAGCAATTGACTATCGCTTAGTTTGCTGTATCATTCTAATGAAATACATTCATCACCAATAATACCAAAGTAAATAGTTATATATAAGACGTGTTAAATATATCATAGATACATGACACCCGATATTTACCCTAACATATATTTTTGTTTTTGAATCTCCTATTCTGTATTTTCCTTCGGCGACTCGGATCATTGGAAATAGATTTGGGCAAGTACATCGGCTGACCAGGTCACGCACCTAAAACAAAACAGAAACATTGTCAGGTTAGCAAAAGAATATTCACATAGTATTACAGTACTACAATAAATACCCGTTGATGTTATAACCGGATTGTCCGATTGTAGCGTTTATGTCATTTCACCTTTAAATCGTTGCCAACTACATCGATATAGGGAATAAGTGTGTGTATTTGAAGCAGAATTTCTATAAAAAAAAAAAAAAAATAATAATATAGAATTGTATGAATCACACGCCAGAAGAGGTTTATTATGTTGTTTGTCAATACTCAAGTAGAGTAATATTTTATAACTGTTGGTATCAGATTTGGATATATTTTGTGCGTAACGACAGTGTTGTCAACTTAACGAGTGCTTGTGATGGTCGTCCCGTGTTCAATTGATTTATTAACAATCCTAAAATGCGACAGTAGTACATTGTCGTATATTAATTAATTTTATATAGACAAAATTATTAAGGTTTTCTTGTAAACTTTAATGTAACATTATGCATACAATTTCAAAAAGATACAGTATATCCCATTCAATGTTAATCGAAGTTATTATTAGATAAGATTAACATTATGATATTAGATAAGATAAGGTATTAGATATGATTAACATTATTAACATGAACATTTAGAATAACATCAGACTACTTGTTATGTTTCATACTTTTAACATGACAAGATAATCGTTATGGTAAAATATTTATACACATGGTTATTTAAACAGTTAGTTTACTATTAACAATATGGTCGCATGAACTTCATCAGTGAACTACATATTACATTATTATATTGCCTACTCGTTTAACAAGAACATTTGGAATATAAGGTAAATGCTATTTTGATATTTTAACCGTACGATATGTCGTAAACTATATACAGTGTCCCTTCAGATTCAACAAAAACATTAGCAATAACAGACGGTATTTTAATTCATCCCTTTAACATTACGATAACACGTCGTTGAGAAATATACATTGCCACAAGAACATTTGGAATAACAGACGACGGCTATTTAGATTAGAACCTTTTAACGTTACGAGGAATAACATAGTGCCACCTTATACTGCAGTAGTCTCAGGTGCCACAAAAATAGCGAAATATTTACACAAACTGCCAAGTAGGGCCTTTAGACCTACTTCTATTTCATACTTTCAACATTACAACACCATGTGATTATGTGAACCATTTAGGCCTACATTATCCCTTTAAATGGTGTAGTAAAACAAGCAATTCTAATTCTAGAGGAATAGGATCCTAATGACGTATGTCTAATTGGCTAAAACAACTACTGAGTGCTATAAATATCGACATAGCCAAGACACAACACAGCTGTTTGAGTTCTTGGTCTTGCCTGCCAAAGAATAGTAGGTGAGGAAAAAATAAACACGGATGAAGTAAGATCACAGGAATTCATAAGATCTATCTATGGAACGCATATTGAATAAATATCTTAGTGTTATGTTCGCCAACGAAAAGACTTTACCATTTGATTGCGTTATGAATTGGCAGCATTTCTTGCAAGTACGTAAATATTAGGAGTAGGACTACCAAATAATACTAGGCCTACTACTAGGCAAATTATTTGTAAGATCAATGTCAAGGTTTTGAAATAAGGGTGTGGAACCGCAAGAATTATTAAAATAGGCTTAGGCCCTATGCCAAAACTTGCCGCAACATTGTTCAGTGTTTCATTATTAAATCAATTTATTCATCGTTTTTTCATTTGTTTCTCATCACGTTATTTCCGTTAAACGTATAATATAAGCTATTCACGTAGTCATACTGTAGGCCCTAAATATATAATAATTATAAATGCTTAATATGGGATCATCACCATTCTACACATTTGTTGTTCGTGTTTACAGGTATACATTTATATTGACCCACTATGACCAAGGAGGTTTTCCTCCTTGCTATGACGAAATTACAACTATATTTAGCAACAATGTAGCCACACATGCACTACCATTATTTACAGGTCACCTATATAAAAACAATAAATAATCAGATTTCAATAACGATGTTTACTAATAATTATAATATTTGGCATGACTAATAAAGCGTGCCTAAGTGGTATCATCACAGTTACCTCGCAAACAAACAATAAAACACCACATCAGACTAATCTCAGTCGATCGGTGCATCAACTGATAACCCTAGATTAGTACAACAAATATGTATATCCTGTAAACACCCACTGGAGACAATTGTACTCGAAATAATTTAATACTAACATGCCAGTGTCAAGGTGAACAAGCTCTATTTTATTGGAAATACTTGGCAATCAAATAAGTCGTTTTAATTTGTTTGTTACCGAAGTGTTTCAGATTGATGTTCATTGTAATACGATATGATAGTACATGCACGCAATAAATCCGTATATTGTGATCATTGTAGCAGATAACGAACAAAATTATATGGCACTAAATGCGTTCCATAGTCGATAGATTATCATACTGTACATTGTGTTTATATCACAAGGAATACTTATAATATCAGATTATCTAATATAGTATATAAAGAATGAATAATAGACATGTAGAAAGTCTGTGTTCATTGGTGCATCATGCTTAGGGAGTACCATCGAAAGGGAGATGGAAAAGTTTGGAGGGGGACTTCAGGACCAAACTGTTACCACGTTTCATTATAATCAAAGTGTTAATTATCTATCTTCTAGATGCTTCTAGTGAAAAAAAATATACACATTATTTATTACCTGCAATACAAAGGAAGACATTAATTACATTAAGAATAAACGTACCGGGTTCTGTTTATTTCTAGTACTGAACATTTCATTTTCCCGAAAGGGTTGTTTAAGTCTAATTTAAAACAAGACAAAGTAATCGTAAACGATTGCACCCTCGCCTATGGTTTGAAGGAGATTTTTCCCTCTTGTGTTTGTTAAGCGTGTGTGTTAATTTGTGAACAGCCTAAAGCCATAAGTTTTCAGTCTTTACTTTTCACTGGGATATCTACTAATGATCAGGTCAGGGAGGTATCAGGCACACAGAATAAACATACATACTACATACTCTATTCAGGGTCAAGAAAGGTTATGTTTGTAATTTTAATGACATTAGCTAACAGATAGGACCAGAGTATATCAGTAACTGTCAGGCCTGTTTAGTATCTACTGTATTTTTGTCACTTAAGAGAAGACAGTAGACACAAAATCATATAGATTAGAATCCAGAATTCATGTGATAAGGTGGACCAGCACCAAACCTCAGGAGGACCTAGATACGGTTGGTTCTGATATTGTTTGAAAATTTGAAGTAAATCGGCCCAATAGTTTTTTTAGATATGGATGTAGACAGACAAACACACACACACACACACGCATACAGACAGACAGACGCAGCTCATTGCAATACCCTCTCCCCACTTCAGTGAGGCGAGGGTAAAAATCCTGACTACATATTTGAAATTAGCGAAAGTGTCATTTGATTAAAAATAACTCTGATAGAGCTAATGGGTTGTGCTGGAGTTGAGTAATGTTGGATGTAATTAGCGTTTTCGCTATTGGTTGAGTGTGACTCGCGTAATTATGTGCGTCCAGGCGTGCCATAGCGGGTTACCGCAATAGACTGATTATGAAACGCCACTGGTGCGTCATATTGCCGTTGTGTTTTTATGGCAAATTGTATTAAACAAGTCCTTGTTTTGTTTTTTTATATAGATGATCAACATATTAAATCCAGGTTTATTTTTATTCTTAATTTGAAATCCATTGTATTTTTATATTGTTTGCGATGATCCAACTAATGGTATGGTAAGAAAAAAATGCACCCATAAAACGAGTGAGATTCCCACGGGCCTAAATAGAACCAGGGAACCAAGATCAACCACATCGACATCAACACAGTAGACGCACTTAGTGGCTCAATTCTGAAGTTTTCCTCGGTATACAGTACCGTACAAAACCAGCGAAAAAAGTCTCTAACCTCCAAATTTGCAAGAAATCAATTTTGTTTGTGTTATGGTAAAGGTAGTTTCTTGTTTTATTTGCCGAAGAGACTATCCGCAAATTGCAGTGGAATCAACGAATCGCAACGCTAATCTCAGATCCATAAGAGACGGTAGTATGCCTATACCGAACAAAGCCAGTAAAAATCATTTATTTTTATTCCATTTGAACAAGCTGACAGATGTTAAAAATAGCTAGCTATCAGCGGCCAGATACTACTAATGTATTATGGTCGTTCGTTTCCGCTAATCTAACTAACCTAGACACATGAACCTCACGATGTTCTGTTTATTTTAAGCGTTCCGAAAGCACATGGCTAACATTCCAATATGAGTGTTAGTTAGCCTGTAATGTCTGATCTGCTTACTACACCTGCGTTTATTAGTGATGAAAGATAATCTGCCGAACAAATGCAAAAAAGCCCCATACGTGACGATAAGTTAATGCAGCTAAATAAAAAAAATATTATGTAGGCATTAATTATATTACCGATACCGGGAATCTAAAAATCAGAATATTAAGGTATAATAAGATTTGGATCATAGATCATAGATACAGGGGCGGATTTAGCCCCCCCCCCCCCACCAACTTTCGGAAGTAAAATATCAATATTTATTAACATTATCTATAAAACGTATAATTTTCATCATAAGACAAGAATTGTTCCTTAACACTCCCATGAGGCTAGTTTCGGTCGGACGTCAAATACCAACATTTTACAGGGAAAATGCCCCCGAACCCCTAAAACTTTGACTCTCTACCAGCCAGCCTTTTGCAAAAATCTGCATCCTCCCCTGAGATAGGCTACCTGCGGATATTACGGGAGACGCGCAACGGAGATTGATGTAGGAAGGTCAAAGGTAACTTCTAATAGTATTAGTAGTTAATATAGTTATAGGCCTATGTTGATAGATAAGACGCTTTCAAACACAAGCATGAAAGGAAAACGACGACAAAAAAACACAAGAATGATCTGGTAACATAGAAAATGGTCAGGTCTTTCACACTATCAACTCCTTGTTGGAGGGGCAGCCGGGAGATTGGAACAGGCACGAATGCTTCAGAACTATTTGTCCTTATGTCCCTACGATTTGCCACCAGGTCATAGGAGAACTAGATCTAGAGATGAGGTAAAGGTATAATATTTATATATATATATATGTTAGATAGCTCCATGGACACCTTACTGACCACGGCTGTTCAAGTGTCGTCTGCCTGAAACATCCGCCAGTTGTGTTGCGATTAATATTGACCTTCATGGAGGATTTCTGACCCTGATGAAAGATGACAGACCTATTGTGACTTGTCTGTACTGACGTTACATTAAATATTCCGATGATATCAAAGGACCTAAAAATAGAGATAAACATGGCCTAGAAATCTTTGAAATAAACAAGTGGAACAATTACAGTATGTAGGGCTATTTTCTTATACAAACAACCTTTGGAATTCTACGAGCAAATAGATATGCCTACTTTTATTCAAGTTAAAAATACTGCAATTTAACAGTGCTATATTGTTGTTATTGGGCCTAATAACGTTATTTTCAGACTGGAAGTCCAATTAAACGAAGGAAATAATAACGAAGGATACAGGTTGTCGACCTAACAGTCAAAAACCTACACGTTTGGAAGCTCTATACTGTGAAGTAACTGTTGTTATAGCAGAATATTAAAGGCCTATTTAAACATTGACTTTACTAACGATACACACAGAAATAGTTCAAATGCAGCGAGGGTAACACTTCAAAACCGCAAAACAAACTGTTTATTTCCGTTCAACCACGATTTATGTCATACTGGTGTAGACCTACTTCATGCCAAGTAGGGCCTAGTGTTGCAAGCCCTGAATTTTCAAATAGAGTACAGTACCGTATACACCATCATATCTCACAAGTTAAATCGCGTGTCATATTGATGTATCGGAACCAGTGGAACAGACAGGCGTGCCATACTGGTACCCCGGTGACTTACTTTCACGCGTCATAACGGTATACAGTACGGTAGGCCTACATAATGTATTGTACTCGTCTGCTGAGCGTGTCAAACGGAACATACAGGTACATAACGGGTACCGTACCGGTAACTGTGTAGTACAGAACACGTGCTTTAACGGTATATTTAACTGGTACCATTCATACCGATCACGGGTAACGATCGCGTACCATGCGATCAGGGACGATCGGATCGTACTTTATAGACGTGTGCGGTACTCTAGGCCTACTAGTGCATGTGTTCAATGGTTGTCGATTACGTTCAAATGACATTGGTCTAACATTATAAATAGACAGTACAATGACGTATTTCATTAATTGATATCGTTAAAGTACAGAACAACGGGTAGAAAAACGAATGCTACATTGAACGCAACTAGAAATCAACTAGAAAAAGGATGTATTCTCAAACACTTATTAAAGAGGCATAATTCTATTTAATATAAATCATTATAGGCCTATCGTAGTACTTTAACAATACACAGAATTAGCATAGGCCTACATAGAAATGGAATATATTACCAGACTCCAAATCAGGAAATTATTATAACAGAACGAAATAATCCACAACGGATGTGTATCAAGGCATGATGCTAGGCTTAAGAAGCACGGTAGACCCGAAGGAAAAATACCCTGCGAGAAATACAGGACTACCGGTACCTTTTTAATAGACCTATTAGTGAGCCAATGAAAAATAAAATATTGGATTTTGGTGTATAGACCTAATAAATTAATAATTCAGAAATGGCACGAGTCATGCTATATAAAAATTCCTAAACTTCAAATAAATGCCCGATAACCGATCGATCATTCTTTTGTTTTCATTTTTCCCTCTTAGTTCATTTTAGCAACATGTTTTAACAAAAAAGAAACAAAATAAAACAAATTAGTGTTTTGCAAGCCTTATTTGACCAGTTTCCATGAACCTTCACATTTGCGAAATTTCTCATTTACAAATATCTTCCAGGCCGAGTGGTTGCAAATGAGAATGTTGAGTGCTGTTATCTCTAAACCGAACAATCATGTCATCGAAATCAGAAAATTCATAAAATAGGCCTATGAGTATAAAATATTTTTATTATTATTGTAAAATTCTAAAACAAAGGGATTTTCATGGCTATCGACTTTGGGGTCGCTTAGGGGTCATCCTATCTGCATGACCTCCGGCAGACGAGTCGGTGACCTTAAAAAAAAAAATCTCCGTCGCAGTTGACGGGTTCAACCACCAATCGAACAAGCTATAAAAATACGCGTTATGATCTGAGTTGTAATGTTCTTGAACAACTAGCCCGCCGTTAATCGATCTACCATATGGTAATACGATTTATATAAACGATAATAGTTCAATATCAAAACGGCAGGGAAGTTGACAGGGACTATGGAATAATCATGGTTATAGTTAAATAAATTTAATTCCTTTAAATTTATGAACATTAAATGATGTTAACGTTTACGCGTAGAACTATAGAATTTATAAGATGGTTTATTCCTCAAATAGTGTAATTGTAATTAATTTATAAAGGTATAGGCCTACGTATCTACAATATCTTGTCCTATCAAATTGAAAAGAGCAAAGCAAAATTTTATTGAAAATTCTGAATTTAACTTCATAAAAACAATATGCCCTAGCCCTATAACTATATGTAACGCCCATCGACAAAACAAAATGTGCGTACCTGTATATTTTACTAAACTGAAAGGCCTAATGAAATATTAGCTATATTTTTCTTCGTATATGGAGGCATGACCTGACATAAAGGTAACGGTATTACTCAATTAGTACGTCTTTGACATATATTTTACAGTTAGCCGTAAAAATACTGTATTAACCTACATCCAGTCCTTGTTTGTATTTTGCGCCTTTCCTTTCGAAAAAGACTGCAGGTCTGCCCGTGCTCTATTGTTCTATTTGGAGCCCTAATTATTGAATTTTAGTCGGCTAATCATCCATTGTACCGATGCACTAGCATAAGCTAATTTTGTCCTAACACCACATCATTTGTTCTTTTTAACGCGGCAGGTAGATTTATTGAATAGTTTGCCTGGGACTAGATATAATTATATTCATTAACAATGTTTGTGCTGGAACGTTTGTTCAGTATCGCGTACATGGTTTATGTCCGTAGATTTATTCCAAATAAAAAAGGAAATTTAAAACATCCAGTATAACCAGCAGACATCAGCTGTAGGCCTACCTATAAATAACAAGTTATTTTATCCTTTTACACCAAGTTTAGCATACTAAGTAAATTGTGTTTAGTACGGTATACAATTACTCGAGTAAAACAAATTGTTAATGATTCGAACAAAAGACAAAATATAACGCTAAAAGCGAGACATATTTGCCAGACAGTGAAATGAACTAGGTGAGGCAGCAATAAATTTCAGCTTTTATAACCGTTAATGTAGATACGAAATGTCACGGGATTTAGGTCGAGCAGACGAAAAGAAAAATATTGCGTGTAAAATTATAAAGATTTGATATGTTGAGACCCAAGTCACAGTGTCACTTCGGAAGTTAATAGGCCTATGCTATTTTAAATATCGTGCTAAATTGGTTTAAAAAATCAACCTGATTTTCAAAAATATTGTATATTTTATTTTAATTAATGGAATAAATAATTCTTCCAGAACACATTTTAACGTGAGTTAGGCCTACAGTAAGACTTGGGTCTATTTTAATAATGTCAAGATCGTTGATGCAATGTCGTCATCTATGTCATAAACTACATTTGTTTCCGTAAAAAAAAACATGAACGTTTCTCATCAATGTTGTCGAAAGATAAGAATACTGCCAACAGAGACTATTATTTACAAGATCAATCATTTGCTGCTATAACTGTCTCAATTGTCATCAAACATTTCAGTCGCATAAAAGACAACGTGAACCGGGACTTTTGTATAAGACCTGCATTTGAGACGAGAAAGGATTCTATGGTGACATATTTCAGCAGGCCTCCTTAGGCAGACAGACGACAGAGACTTTGACTGAGTCTTCCTACGGTACGGTAGGCCTATCAGAACTTGTGCATACCACCAGTAATGCGATGGCTAAGAGTGATGGGGTAAACGCTTTGAGAGTTATAGAGTGGACGGAATACGGAAGAGGGGCCTAATACCATCATTCGACAAACGTAATCGGGGGCTGTGTCGATTCAGAAAATTAGAAAAGGAGAGGGCAAAGGGATGTTAACTATAACATGGATGAGGGCCTAGTCTATGCCTACCCGGTAGTAGTAGGATCCCTCATGAAATATGAAGCTGTAAACCCTATCATTTTGTGTGGATGATTGTAGATAACTGATGACTGATTTGACGTCAAAGATTGCACACATTAATGAAAACACTTAGCAAACATGTCAATCGCATCCAATGACACCACGAAAAACATAATCTTAAAACGTTTCATTATCGTATCACTCAACTGAGATCAGTCATATCAGAACAGCAGCATAAGCACACAATTCCTAGGCGATTAAACACGTCAATCCCCGCAGGTAGTTGTTTGTGGATGCTGGATAAATCACGTCAAACAGCAGGGCTAGCGGGTAACGATATCTCACGAAATGTAGGAGCGGAAATTGGAACGTTATAGATTTGTATTTCAACATCCGACCGAGTTTTTCAATCGAATGCGAAATTTGCTAGCCCTAGCTATACAAATAAAAAGAGTTGATGGAAAAATAATGTTCAACATCACTGATCTTTTCTGTAACCCACGGGCCACCACCGTCGACCACACTGTGTTACAAGAATTGAAAAAATCTACGAAAATGATAATATGATCGACTACGATAGGCTTAATACTACACGTATATTGTTATTGGAATTTACCAGGAGACAAAAAAAAAATCAACCGTTCGGAAATTGAAAACATCAATAATGATTTAAATTATCGCGCCTCATAGCTTAATACTGTACTGTATATGCCATATCCGCGTGCTACATTGCGTCAGTTCGTATGTGTTACGCGTTATGTCTAATATTTCTTTTGGCGTACCACTTTTATTTAAAACATACTAATAATGAAAACTAGGAGCCATATGTGAAAACATCCAACGACAATGACATATAAATCTTGAAGGCTGACATTCGAAACTAAAAATATTTGACGAACATTACTCACTATGGAATATGATAGCGGAATTGAGGTTTTCGTCAAATCAATTAATTTGTTTTATCATAACACAACTAGGCCATCGTAATGACCGCGACTTTCGTTCCCTGAGAGTAAACAAACAAACTCGACTGGCTTGGTCCGACTTCCAATATTCTGCTAATTTTAGTTGCAAAAACAATTAAAATAACCCAGAAAAATGAATGTAGACATAGAAATTTCAAAAACCGATGTGATAGGCCTATAGGCTCAAAACAGCGAGGATATGAAAAGTCATTATGAGCTATGGGTTTTTAGGCTAATCAAAACAAACAATGGGGATTGCCCGCAAGGGGATGAAAGTTTTGTATTTCTTAAGTTAATATAATAACAACAAACATAATTTAATAATTAATTACCGTTAGTTTTAACTGAAAGAGAACCACCCTTTTAAATTATCGTAATTTGCCATTGTGGGTACCGGCTTATTACGTAATTGCTTGGTCTGTCTTTGTGGCAATAGGTGACCATGGATGGGCCTCGCCTTGATTAGAGCTACAATACAATAATACGATTATGCATTTGCAGATGTATTTACGACGTTACCATATCATATCGCCTGAACCGTTAATGCCTGGTCATTTTGAGCAGTGGTATTGGATTGTATCGATTCGTGTAATGGAGACTCATGTCTAGACATGGTATTGGATTGTATCGATTCGTGTAATGGAGACTCATGTCTAGACATGGTATTGGATTGTATCGATTCGTGTAAT
>JAOTQE010073698.1:26625-41434 GCA_025631205.1 Nesometra sesokonis
GAGACTCATGTCTAGACATGGTATTGGATTGTATCGATTCGTGTAATAGAGACTCATGTCTAGACATGGTATTGGATTGTATCGATTCGTGTAATAGAGACTCATGTCTAGACATGGTCAGTAACTAATGAATAATAAATAATTATTATAATCATACATTATTTCTATATCTAATATCCAATTAATACAAGGTAGATATTGGAAAATTATTGGGGATGCAATGTGTACACACAAATATTCCGAGTAGGGAGGTATTAAATAGATAGGCCTACCTTATTTTTCAGGATATACAAATCAAATTATGCTCTTTAGCCCTTTATGTGTTTTTAATTCGTCAGGAAATCTCATAAGGATCTACTTAAAAATTGTTTCAATATCAAAATTCAGTTATATTAGGTCCAAGTAGATTTTCATACAATTTGAAAACTAAATGTTTTTTTATGTACAAAAGTTGGTATGTTGGTATTGATGAATGAATGGATGAATGAATAAATGGAATGATGGAAGGAAGGGATGAACGAATGCCATCTTGATATTTACATAGGCCTATCCGTTTATTTTTTTCATTGTGTAGACCCATATATTGAATTGAAATATGATATCCATACAGCGTACGAGGAAGAAACACCGTGATTTCGAACATAGAGAAAAGAAACAGTTCTCTATGTTTCGAAGTACTGTACAGTAGGCCTAATGTGAAACGTAAATCCTCAATTCAATTTGATCAATATTTACTCCGTTGTATCGACGACCAGCTGATTTCAGCAGTACTGTATCGTCATTTAGATACAAGTCGTTGAAAAGAGGAAGAAAAGACTACAATCTAATGAATATTTACGGCCTGACACGATCAAACTCAAAGAAAGATTATGCTAACTTGCAGTTGAAGAATAATTGATCGAGTGTGAAGTGTCACAAATCTTTTTCATTTAAAGTCAGGCCATGAAAATGACTGGATAAATTCATTGTTCAAATGATTGCTCTTTTCAAATAGTAGATGTCGACAATTTTGAAACTTCATCTTTGAGTACAGTGGCCTACTAAAAAAATAGTCACAACCAAAGGAGGGATAAACCGTCATTTACCCCTCATCTAGCTTATAACGACAGTATAAAAATTAGAAACAAATGTCTTTCTTTAAAGCACTAGTACCTTTGTTTGTTTTATCAAAAATGTTTTTGAAATTTAACATTTTTTATCTTTATTGTTCTGCTAAAACAAATTTTAAATACTTTAATGAAGTTATAAACTAACAATCGAGATATATACATTTTTACCACATGAAAATTAGAAAACAAAAGACAGTACTGTAGAGAGTTCAATGACGATTAAGGTGTGATCTTGGTTGTTGGTAAAACATGGATAATACGGGATATGACACGCTTGATATGAGCTTTATTATTTGTGACAAAGATTCACGGATTATGTTTAGAGAGTATATCCCAAGGGCGAATCCTCACTGTCGATGAAGTAGTCTACCGAGTGTTAGACTACCTTTAAATACAGATATTCTTAGAAACAAAGGCTTAACTAAACTCATTAATATGCATATGACAATAGATTATAAGGTAAGTTAAAGAAAATGCTTTTCTAGATGAATCATACATGAATCATAATTATAAAAGTTTATGGTTTTCAACAACAGGTCAGTTTTACACGAAAGATAAAATGATAGTGCAAATGGATTTGATTATCTATAGGCTCAACAACAGTAAACAATATCATTAAACACAGGTCTGCTTGTGTCCTCTCCGATCTGTCTATTAAGATTTTTTTCAGGAGTTTAAATGTTTAATGGTTTACAATTTGTAGAACACAAAAAAGAATGTAACACAGAGTAAAAGTATAGTTATGAATCAAAGGTCATGTCTATGTCAATTCCCGGAAGTACTAGTATGTCAATGGTCACCGAAATATTCCATCAGAAAGTGTATAAGTGCAATCGAAAGTACTAACCATATACAGAACATTCATACGAACTAATAAGAATTGTCAGTGTATGTTCTTAAACGCAACGAAAAGTTTTGGAAAGGATCTAACCGAAAACAACATCAACATTTATTAGGTATGAACATAAACCATTATGTATAACATTACTAAACTATATGATGTTACTCACGCCATCGTAAAATATTATTTATGTAGGCCTATGTTCGGTTGCACATGGTTAAAGATAACTAGCAATGATAATTTGTTTTTCAGATATAGTAACTTGCTTATAAGCGGTAACTACTCCCAAAACATCGATACCACTCGGTGCAATAAATACATTTCCATCATAAGTAGAAGTGAAGGAGGACAGACTATCGGAAAATCAATTGCCGCAAAAATACAATATTAATAAAACGAATAATGAATTAATCAAGGAAAATTCATTCATAACAAACATTCACATAAAAAACAACAAACGAACAGCGTATTTTATAAATAAATAAGCACTTGCTGGTTGATGCTGGGACTGATACGTTGTTTGTTTACGAAACAAGATCGTTTGAACATTATTCCTTTATGTAATAATTTCATAAAGAAATAATGTTCAAATTATGTTGTTTCATAAAAAACAACAAACGGCTGTGAAAGTAGATCTATGATTGTTTAGTTTGTAAAAATGGTTTTTGTTTGTGAATGTTTGTTGCTCGTTGGCGGCAATTGCCTTCCATATGTAATATTTGACAGCAGACGATAGCTGACATCAGTCGACATCTGACAGTGCGTTCATTAGTGACGAGTAGGAGAATTGTGAATCATCAACTTCCTACAACCTGACGATCGATGAGAAATCTAGCGATGTTACACAGTAATTATAAATTAAACTAAATTTACACACGATACTATCATTACCAATAATACACATACATTTCATTGGGAAATTATGACGGCTTCTAAAGAGGTATCATCGTCGTCATACTGAGGTGTTTCAACATTAGACGATAACGTGACAATAATACGCAATGAGCAGAAAATGGTGTTTCATATCGCCGCCGTAGGGAATGTTGAATCGTGTTTAATAGGAAATTATCGTAAAATTAAAATTACAAATTTAAGGTTTTATTGTGTGTTGTAAAGTACGATACGGAACTTTATTATTTATACTATCGACTCTAATGTTAAAATCTAATCCCTGTTAAAATAGTCCAGACTTCCCTGGAATAGTCATATGGTAACATTTGGTAAAGGGTCCGGTGGATGTGACAGCATCGTTCAATAAACACCATTTACCAACCGATAATTGTAAAAAATATAACGATATGACATGGACTATTTGATATGGTTCCCCGTTACTTGTGTAAACTAGTATTGCCAGTAAATGATTTCAAGAGGGTATGCCCATTATCTTATCTTCTTAACACGTTAAAATAAAGTTGAGCCCATTCATTATTATGTACACCCACTAACATTTCCCCTAAAATTAGTATAGTTCACAATCCTTGATAAATTTGTCACATTGCTTTAACCATGGAGGTATAAAAAAAAAGATGCCTTAACATTGTACGGACAGATGACAAACAGTTTCTGAATGATGAAGAAGGTCCTTGCTCGATACACAGTCCAGATATTCTTCACAAGTGGGTTACACAGTAACCCACACTGCAGTGGGAGGTAGAAAGGGTCATACGAGGACTCATAGGTGATTTATTACCACTTCCCACAGTACCGCTTTAACTAGTAATTAATATTTTGTTGCCTAGAGAGTAACATCAGCAAACGTTTGATCTTCGATTTAAATCTAAGCTATGTGATCTAGGGTGCCTATCTTCAGACACGAACCGCATACCCCAAAGACATTTACCCCTATTGACTCTTACTAGTCCTACATTCACTTCAATAGACCTCAGAAAACAATAGATACTAGTAACAAAACCCATTCAAATAAGCCAACTTTAATAGAAATATAACTAGAACGATTAAGACATTATTACTATTACTAGGCCTATTATTACTATTACTATTACTATTACTATTACTATTATTATTATTATTATTATTACTATTATTATTATTATTAATTATTATTATTATTATTATTATTATTATAAACAGAAATTTCTAGAATTTTACTTAGCTATCTGCCTACTCATTCTTACGTCAAATAAAACAACCCAAAATGGGCGTCAGTACAGAGAAACAGTTAGTGCGTATTTCCTACCACAAAAACAGTAATTACATTTGTAAAATTAATACGGATGTTATTTTGAAGACATGCCCTTAGAATATTCATTGGCATTAATTATGTATTTAATATAGTTATTAATACATGTGCCAAGAGCAATATGATAGTGCGCATACTCAGTTATCATCCTGATGTAAACTAAATTATAACGAAAAAAAAATCATTACGAAAGAAAATGGAATTGTCTAAAAATAATAGCAGTTTTAGAGGTAAGTCCTATATATTACCTATTGAAAGGAAAGGTGTTGTTCACATACATTGTTAACTTTGTTTAATACCGTGTATGGTCAAGTTCTCTTGGGATTTTCCAAATCTGTTTATTTCTTTATTTTCGTTTTGAAAGATACAGAATAAGAAAAAAAAAGATTACATCTATTTGAATACATATTTATATTAGACTAAAGTCAAATTCGTAATGCTCAATCCAGACTAGGCCTATATCACATTATTTTTCTTTGACAAATATCACTCATATATCTATATATGGATATGATGACATCGCATCATTGCCATACATGGATAATATCATTCCATATATGGATTTATCAAAATTGCCAAACAAAATCTAATTGGCCTAGTCTTGATTGACCTATACACGTTTATCAATGATTGTGAACTTTTTAATACACTTATTGCGTTCCATAAAATGGAGATCCTGGCGTACCATTGTTATTTTCAATTAACAAAGAAAAAGAACAGGCATAATTGTGATGATTAAACAGAGACCCGTTTCCACAAGATATTCATAGGCCTATCTATAGTTGTTTAGTGTTTTTCTTAATTTTCCTCATTCGTCCTCATGATAATGTGTTTCGTTGTGATTTCCATATCATCTCCTAACATCAATTATTTTTAATTTATTTATTTTGGCCAGAACATCCCCTTTAATGAATTGCGTATATAGTTCCTATAATAGGAATTAATAGTACGTAAGATCCGAGATTGTCATTTCCGTAGCTCGTTATGCATGGATAAGCATAGATCAAATATGGCTGATACAGAAATAATAAAGTTTGACTACTTGCATAATTATTGTACACAACAACTGAACAAAAACACAGTCCTTAATTTAAGCTAATGTACTGGTAAGTCACGAACGCCATTACACTAAGAAGTTTAAATTAATTATACATTCAAACGTGTGAACCAGTTTTTAGCTGGTATTTTGTTATCAATATTCAGCGTTAGTCACTGAAAAATTAATTTCTGAACCTTTATCAGTGGCCCCGAGTCATTTTCTGTCTTTCTCTTTCAATTCAATTAGAATCACTCGTCAATAAACTCTTATAGACCTATATTTAGCTGATACAGTAACCTGCTTATGTAATCAGTTGCTTGTCAATTTCTTATATGCTGTCTATAACCATGTGGAGGAAAACATCTTTCTAAGCCTACCTCCATGATAAAACAAGACTAACATTCTAATATGCAACCTTTCCCAAACTAAGAAGAGCGACCGACAGACCGATCGATTGCAGGGGCGGATCCAGACTTTTGGAAAAAGGGGGGGGGGGGGGGGGGGCGGAAGAGAGTTAATGTTTAAGGGAGTCCGGGGGAATGCTCCCCCGAGAAATTTTGATCTTTAGATGTCCGGAAATGGCTTCATGGGCGTCTTAAGGGATAAATTCTTGCTGAATATAGACACTTTTAATAATATTGATATATTTTACTCTCCGGAAGGGGCGCCGCCCTTAAATCCGCTCTGGACTGACCCATTAGACCTAACCAATAACAGGTGATCAACAGGCACTACCAAGAATTGCCAAATTTCAAACCAATTGAAACTTACCGTAGGCTAGAAACAGAATGCAAAGACGTGACCGAAAATTATTACTGAGAAAGTATAAAATAATAATGAGGACCAACTAACCGACAGAGTGAAGTAGGCCTATAGAGATGCTTTGAGGCATCTAAAGATGCAACGAGGATCCAACCAACCGACAAAGTGAAATGCTTTGGCACATTTAAAGATGTAATGAGGACAAACCAACCGACAGAGTGAAGTATGCTTGGACGCATCTAAAGATGAGGACCAACCAACCGACAGAGTGAAGTATAGAGATGCTTGGACGCATAATATAATGATGAGGACCAACCAACCGTCTGACAGAGTGAAGTAGAGATGCTTGGACGCATCTAAAGATATAATGATGAGGACCAACCAACCGTCTGACAGAGTGAAGTAGAGATGCTTGGACGCATCTAAAGATGAGGACCGACCAACCGACAGAGTGAAGTATAGAGATGCTTGGACGCATTTAAATGGAAGGCCGTATTCCCATCCCTCCACTGAATTACTGTATTAACCTGTTTAGTTTGCATAACTTTTTGGTGTAATATATGCTGTGACATGGTTGACCGAATTTATGGATTCTAGAAAAGATATTTTTCCTCCACGGTGCATTGGTCTTTTACACCTCGTTGCATGTAACGATAATGTACATTCCCCAATGTTAAGTAAACATGTCAATAAAAATACAGTTGTATGTCAGATTATGAGTGTGCAATTTTAGTACATTATTAACAAAATCTGTTACGTATTAACCGAGTTGACACAACATGCCATTCTCATAATTCTGACAGATCAATATCGATGAAGTATTTTGAAAGTACTGTACGGTACCTGTCCAATGGCACTAGCACAGTAACATCCCCATATTTGCCTTGTCAGGCTCATAGGTAAACAATATTGTTCCATGAAAATTATTGTTTACATGGCATTTTTAACTTAGAGAGAACTTATTTGATAATGGTATGTGTCAGAGTTTTGATATTTGATTTCATTTAGGCCTAGTCTGACGGAAGAACAGTAAAAGGTATACATACCATTTCATCAAGTGACAAAAGGTCTTGTTTGGTCATTAAAACCTTAGGTTTTGGCGGTGGTCCTTTTGGTTTAGCTTCTTGTTCTGGTTCCGATTCAACGTCTGCATCGTCTGCCGCATCAGAAGACTCACCATTGACTTCTGATGCGATCTCTCTATCAATCTCTTGCTCCAATTGTATGAGCATTGGTACCAACATTCCAAACCTAGCGCCCTTTCGGGCCACTTCCAAAAGACATAATATAAAACTCCTAATATTTTTACGCATAACAAGATCGTCTGTTTCAAATAGAAGTACATCGTGGACGCCTAAAGAGTGGCGACACCAGTGAATGAAGTTACTTATATTATCCCTAGCGACGAAAGTTCCTGGCTGAGCTTTTTCACGATATTTCACCTCTTCGGTAGGAATCTGAAAAAGATCTGAGCTTCCATTTTTATGTTGTATTTGTATATCCTTCCATGCTACTGCTTGTTTCTTTATACTGTTCGCATGCTGGCATAATACAATCCCAGTTTCTAGTTTTTCCACAAAATTTTCCGGTTGAATATCTATACTATATAAACTATCTAACCATTCGGCTAAGTCCTCTTTCATAGCAAAGAGGTATTCATCCCGTGATTTGAAAGATCGTATCGGGACATGTTCCCATGTGCTGCTTAATCGGCGTTCACTCGTATCGTCGGGCCCAGGCCTCATGTCGATCATGTTTCGGTTAACCGACAGCCCGAGAAAATTGTATCTCCCTCCTCAAATCTTCTAACTTACTAAGAAGTTTACATTGAGTGAGCAAACGTTCACTGTGAAACACTTCCTTTTGGTTGTAAACTCGGAGGTAATTGAATGACGACAGGAAAGGCTAGCTGGTATTCTCTCCATACAGACTCGCTGCTCTCACGACCATTGTCATCCGCTCAGTGACTGCGTATGAAAGAAAAGAGAGTATTACTACTGGAATTTCAATTGTAATCATAATACAAAAAACAAACGGAAAACAGACATTTTAACAAAGGGAAGCGATTTACTAAGTTGAGCTCTTGATTCGGATACAAGTTAGAAAGCAGTTACCGTGACTAGATTCGGTGATGCATGATTGATAGTAGAGAAATGATTTTGGCCCTACCAACCCACAGAGGAATTAGTAGGCCTACATAAAATGAAAAAGCAAATACGCCCCAAGGTAACCCAATAATTATGCCTTATAAATCGTCAACCGTTAAGTTTTGTCAAAAAAAAAAAAACAAAGGAGATTAAATTAGAGATGTTAGCATCTTTTGTCTGTTGTGAGTTACTATTTAGTACTATCCCTCACACATTCCCTCTATCTATTTATAGTAAATTTTCGGATGGTAATCCTCTTAAAGTTCAGTGTTGACTAGGGGGTCGCATTAGGACCGAGTTTCCATGGTGACGGATGGATGCATACTTAAAATGAACTTGAAGAGTTCTCGAGAGGTGAAACCGTTAGCCGACCCTGACCGAGTGCGGCGCTTGGAAAGTGTTTACGCTAAACTAAAATAACTTTCTCAACGCTAGGTTAATAAACCTAAAACAAACGTTGAATTCCGTTAATTTTGAGTTTATTGTAGCCTAAATAAAATTATATCCTTATTAATTATCACCTGAACGATTGGAAACAATATAGGCCTATATATTTTGAACCTTGTTGCAGCGTTTAATTAGTTCTCGTCTACATCGACAAAGCCTTCATTTCCATAGTACCATCTTCATCGAGAATGCTTGGGTCAATTTTACTATGACTTCTTAAATTTATTATTTATAACTTTATGCTTCGAACGATTGCCACGTCTGTCTACGATATTATATTTATAACACAAACAAATATTTTAGTAGAATGCATAGTAACTGATTAGTCTAAATAAACGAGCTTATTAGGGCTATACTCATTCCTGTACAAATCGTCAGAGTACATTTACAAGAGGGCCCCCATAATATCGACTTTATTTGAAGGGTAAAAATAATAAAAATAAAACTGTTATTGTCCCTAATGATGTATTGTCACCTAAAATGGCAAAAAATCATTAACATTAATTTGGGAAAAAAAAGTGAATAGGCCTACATTACAAAAGCTACTATTATTATACTCCTTCCATGGAATAATCGTGCTTGAGTACAATTACCATTAGGTCTAATTGTCCCTAAAATGTGCGACATTGTCACTTGAAAATGGTAAAATATCATTAGGCCTAACATTAATTTTGAAAACTTAAATATAGGCCTATTAGTGTAATGTACAGAATGGCCAGTGCAACATTACTAAACAAAGAAATTAAACTCCTTGGAGTAATTGTGCTTGGGTACAATACTATCTTATCACTGTAAACAAAGAGGTTATACTTCTTCCATTTAGTGTGTACAGTAATCGTGCTTGGGTATACGTTCACAGGTTGCCAAATTTGCATATTAAAGATATGCAAATTTAAGTTAATCTGCATATTAACAAGTTGTCAGAACAACTTAAAATTTATGAATTAGGATCCACAGATCGCTTTAACCACAATTAAATAAAAACAAAAATGGTTGTTGATTTTTTTTTCATAGATTACCACATGACACATGAATTTGTATGCAAAATTCATAAAAAAGGTCAAAGGTCATAAATGTTACTTTCGGTAATTTGTTGGAAAAATTTCCATTACAGTAAATAAAAAAAAATGTGCAGGCCTATTATGACCAATTTGACACCAAAATAAAGTGTCAATAATCGGTGATTGCAGAGATACAGTGCATTTATAATAATGAATACCCGCCATTTTGTTTTTGGTGGCTATTTTGAAAGAAATTCAACGGTCCCCAAGTGAAATTCAATTTTTGTACATTTGATTAGTCAAAACGAACTTTCAAACCTTTGGTAGAAAAAAGTACGGTACAATATTTCATGTTATAATTATACTTCTTCAAAAAGCAAATCAATTTTATGTGATTTTCAATTGATATAAAAGCCTTTGGAAATGTTGGGATTTTACCAACAAATAAAAGTAATAATAAATAATAAAATCCTAACCAACAGATCCACTGACCAACCAACCACTTGGGTTACTGCACACTGACCGACAATCGGTGGATAGACACTGCCTGCAAATATTTGAAACCAATAGATCTGAGATGATGGAATAGCATGCTAAGTTAAACGCAATGGGGACTAACAAACGCACATAAAATCACAAACATATCGAAAGTGTGTTGAAGTTGAAATCCCAATACGATAGCGTGCATATTTCATCTCAAGTACTTTTCTTATTTGACATTGTTAATGGCATTTCGGTTTCGGCTGCGATAAATATGCGATAGTAAATTGATATTATATTTTATTATTATATTAGTGGCTATGATTTCACCACCACGGGAACACAAAACTCAACCATTTCACGACCAGCCTTCCTATTTTAATCCTAACAAAGGTACAGAACTATAAATATTTAGACTCACGAATACAATTTGTGTCAAGGGAGGTAACAATTCCTCTTCCATAAATATTGATATTGTCACTGTTAAGTCTACTACAGTGGTTGTCCTTCACCTGTGTTTGAATGGGATATATCAGGCTGTTAATCTGCCCATCAAGTACAAGGCCTTACTACCCGCACAATCAAACACTTTCAAAAACCTAAATTCTTCTAAATAATACCTGGTAGACTCGGTAACGGATTGATGAAGTTTAATTTAAAATTAGTAATTAAAAATATTAATTAGGAAACTTAATCTTCATAAATAAAAAGAACCTTTACAATGAACAACCTTGATCTTAATTGATAAAATTGTACCAAGCATAAAGTTCATCAACATAATGAGTATGCTGTCTACTAGTTCTACCACGGAATACCTCTACCACGGAGTTAGTAGGCTCTTTGGTTCTACAATGAACTGTAGTGTAGAACTAACATACCTGCATATATTTCTTTTTTCTCCGTGCTCCATCCAGTAGGTAACATATTATATAGTACATTATTCACATTATTATATGCACATTATTAATACATTAACAGCCCTACCCTACTATGTTACTATGTATTGGAAATGTGACAAGAGAAGTACATACCACGTTTACCTCAATTAGTATTCCACTGGCGAAATTATTCTCAAATATGTTACAACATCCGAATATTAAGTTATAATAAGGAACACATTTTGAGAGAAATCCATCGTCTGTTACTGAAACGATCAGGTCATGCCGACTCACACACACGGAGTTCCGTTACCTAATGAAGTAGCAAAAGGGTGGATTCTACTAGAAATCAGATGGCCGTCATGTGTAAATCCCTCCAAAGTCAAAATTAACCCGAGTTATTAGCGCGTCAGCAGAATAGGAAACGACGAATCACCAGGTCCCAACCGAACGCACAGGGACACAATGCACTACGACCACCCCCAACGCGTCAGGCACTGTGTTTCCCCTGAATCACAGTACACGACCTGAGCTATTTTAGCCTTCGCCCGTTTCAAATGTATTGCATATGTGCATTGGATGAACCTTATGCCAATTTCATTATCATAATTAAATACAAAATTATAGAGGGCGCTGTCTGGATATTGACTCATTTCGATTTTAAATCACCTTTACGTTTACATACACACAAAAAGGTAATTGAGCAAAAGAAGTAAATCAATCAATCAACAACAATTAGAGTAAAAAATACTAATATATATTATACTGTAATATATAATCCACAAATATGTTAATATACAAGTTCCAGACGCTAATGCATATGTAATTGCAACTACCAATTTCGCCACGATTTGTTAAAAATATTTTGTATGAATTATTATTAAAAGTGAAAAAAACTTTAACCTCCCTTGTAAATTATATTAAATTTAACTAAACACTAGGCCTATGCCCCTCCTATGTTAAAAACAATACCTTCATATAGAACTAGGCCTAGGGCCTAGGTCTAAACTAGTTTTGAAAAGGAGATGCACGAAAAGCATACTAGGCCTACTGGTTATTAGCGAGATAATTAATGAGGACTTTGAATATTCACAAGACAAAGGTTATTAAATTATGAATCGAATAAGAAGTCGGTTGAAATCAGACGATTAAAATAGAGATAAAACACACACTCTCATAAACCACTAAAATCACCGAATTCACAGGCTTGCTTATGAAATGCCGAACACGTCAAAATTTACTTAAACCTGGTTCTCATCAATAAATAATTATAGAATTGCGGTTGTCTTGTGAAAGACAGATGTTATACAGACCCTCTCATCGGGATTTCTGTGACGTCGGCAACCACATGTTAGCTCACTGTAGGCAATACAGTTTGCAAAATGTAAACCCTATATTCGTTACAAAACTAAAACTGTACTACCTTCACTTAAACAATTGATAGTCTAAAAACAGTTTCAAACTTACGCGTTATTTGTATGTCTCTTCGCACGAACTTAGCACGCGCGCGTAATAGTTTTGTCTCTTCGCGGCGCCACTACTGACTTACACACTGGCGGATTTCCATTAATTAAAATAAATACGGTTATAGGCTTTAAGTAGTGGCGTTGTATGAACTTCGTTAATTTCAGTGGCGGCGCTACGGGGACCTTTTCCCACCGTTGGAGAGAAACTTAAGATTTCGTCGGGGCTAGGTAGGCCTACACATTCGAGCCCCCTATATACCAAACGGCCTAAAAATGCATGCTAAACGGCAAACGTTTTTTTTTCTTGTAAATTTGAAAACCGGGAACACGCCCACCTCAAACTTGGTCTAGGCCTACTTGTCTGGGATTGCCCTGCCGTCGGGGAATTCCTAGCGCCGCCACTGTATCCTCCATGGTTCAATGAAAGCATCGTTTCCACTGTGCTACTTCTCCGCGATAGTGGTGCGCCGAACCGTCGAGATCGTCCTCCGTCAGTGTTTTTTTTTGGCTCCAAGAACGATCGGATCAAAATACAAGTACCTTTCTGTAAGACATTCACCCATTGGTTGTGCAATGGCTCATGTGTACGTTGGGGAACGCATGCACCCTTCGGAAAAAACGTCTCTTGGTGTACAACTGCCCAATCACCACAAAATCCATTGCAACATACCTCGGACTTCCTGGTTAACCTGGGGTACCCTCTGTGTATCGCACAGTATAACAATTCGAACTTCAGTTTCGTGTGTCATTAACGATGCGAATTGTTTCTGCGTTTGAGGTAGAATCGACTGCTGTCGCTACTCTACACCAAACACCATGCATTTAGGCCATATTTAAATTTATTCAACAAAACCCTGTGTGTAGGCTTAGTTTTCATACCGCTTTCAAAGACAGGCGCGGATCCAAGGGAGAAACACTAAACCCCATCCCCATCACCATTTGACTCGGCAAAAGAATATTTTTTTGCACACTTTAGACCTCAAAAAAGAATAATTTTCCCGGGCCCTAGACCCACACCTCCATCAGTTTACTGTTAAAATATCAAACTTGTGTTGACATCGGGCCCCTCTTTCGAGCTCCGTGGATCCGTCCCTGAAAGATACAAAGCGATTCAAGAACACCGAAGGCTGATATAAACTGTTCCAATGAAACTAAGCCAGAACAGCGAAGATACGTGAATTAAACATTTGTCGTGATTCCCAGATTTTATAGTATCAACCACTAATAGTTTACTACTGCCCATGGAGTTAGTCGAGGAATTTGACAATTTGGGTTCCATGCTCAGTCATGAAAACACTAGATTTAAAATAATTGTATATCGTTTTAGCAGCGAATTAAATAGGCCTGGGTAGACTTAAGTAATTACAGGTAGGCCCTATAGCGGTGTTTTTGTTTCAATTTTGATGTTAATGTATTAGTACTGTACCGGTAGTTCAGTCAGTTTTATTTAATTAATGTCTCTTTATTCTGTGATTATTGAAAATGATGGCACACAAGGCAGGTTATTGGAAATGATGCAAAGAGCAAAAGTGCGTGACAGACAGACCAACAGACAAAACGAAAACCTGAATAAGGACTCTTTCACTAGTCTAATGAAATCCCGTATAATCGTACTGAATTCAATTGACATTTTATTATGTCATCATCGGAATTGGATTTCGTGTGGTTTCATCAGCTCAGCTCCCTGGTTTCATTAATCTATTATGCTATGTTACATGAACTATTTAACTGTAATTAGGATACATGATAAACGCCAAAGAAAAGCTGATCAATATATCGGATACTTGACAGTATAGATTACCTAATAATGGCGAAAAATAACTATTAATATTGTTAAGACGCCGCTGGTCAATACTAGTTGTCGTCCAGGATGAAATATGCCGTCTGTCAATATTTTTATAAAAGGCTAAATCGTTGATACAGTTATGCATATTGAACGAATATATGGCGGTAAATGTAAAAATACGGTAGACCTAATCGATTAGTGTAATTACGGCAAACCAACGATGAGGACCACGCGAGTGTAAATTCAACGTTTGGGGTTAACGGAAAGTAGACGAAATCGTGCGGAATAATTAATCCAGTGGTATAAATCGGGTTTGAATGAGAATAAAATCTTAAGGAAATTACATTATTAATAGTAATGAGTTTCTGTAATTAACAAAGGGCGGAAATTTAACGATATTATTGGATATGAATTGTGTCGCCAGTATAAAACAATAGGCATATGAATATCTGATTAGGCATGATATATCGCTAATTGCCACTTACAACAATAAAAGTCAATGTCCAAGTAATCTGACGAAAAAAAAAAACACGACTTAATGCCACTTTCGCAAATTACAGGAGCATAGGGTCGTTTACATTCGAGTTTTATTGTTTCACAAACTCGAGAATACAAAACAAATTTTGTTTTAGTAATTACAAAGAAATATTGGA
>JAOTQE010073699.1:0-10000 GCA_025631205.1 Nesometra sesokonis
TCTTCTCACAATCAACACCGTACCACGTGACAGCACTAGTCCTCTTTGTACGCATGTAAACAGAGATCAATTTGATATACTTCTCATTGTAGATAAATCAGCCAGGCGGGATTTCAAACGAGATACTTTTTATAATTAATTTTAATTTGTGAGAAGAGTTTCATTCTAATCAAACTCGAACTCGCCACGTAGTCCCAATGGCTAAGTGGTATAGGCGTCTACACATCAAGCAGAAGGTCCCGGGTTCGAGTCCCGGTTGGGGCGACTTTTTTCACACTCAGCAGAAGTATTTTGGTATGGAAATATTGATAAAATAGGTGGTTATTGTAAAATCCAAGATAACAGCCAAGCCATGTGACCTGAGATGCCTTTTTGGAACTCGCAGGTCGGGGTAAGACGAGGAGTGTAAATTCCAAAGTTGAGAATGTTTCAATTGGTATGGGTTTAGTGGCCAAGAAAGGTGTTTTTTGAAAAATCAAAGGTGGCGGTCAAGCCATGTGGCATTGGGTGCCATTTTCGAACTCGCAGGTAGGGAGTGTAAATTCCAAATTTGAGAATGTTTCAATTTTTGGTATGCAGTTAGTGGCCAAAAAGACAGTTTGTGACTCAAAATCCAAAATGGCGCCTAAGCCATATGACATGGGATGCCCATTTTCAAATTCATCGGTCGGGATAAGGTAATGAGTGTTCCAAATTTGAGGAAGTTTCAAGTTTGATATGAGAATATTGCCCCCAAAAATGTGTTTTTCTTAATCCAACATGGCGGCCGAGCTATGTGACACTGGGCGCCCATTTATTTACTTCATAAGTCGATCCTAAAAATGTTGTGAGGTATACCTCGTGTTTTTCAAAAGTTATTGTGTCCACAAAAAAATGGCACCGCTCAAATTAGTACTACCTTCAGGAAAAACCTCATTTACCAGGTGGTAAAAATCGCGCTCATGCTACAAAGGAGAGAAAGTTACAAACGAATGTGGTCAGATATTTTTACGGTTGTCATATGTCAATTAAAGCGAAGAAAAAAACAGTAACAAAAATCAAGCAAGAGATCTGTTTCAAATTGTTTGCTGTTTGTCGACAGAGTTGCTCCCCGTAGGAACCTCAAGAATAGTGAATCTGTCGACGGAATGCGAAGCCATGAACAGCAAGAACATTTGGTTCTACTAGTGTCAAGATATTTGTTTTTAATACGTGATAAAATGAAATCGATGAAGGCTCAAGTTTGGATTGAAACGTTTTGACATACGGAAGCCAGGGGAGCTTAATAGAGAACTGATTTGATAGAGGTGTTGGTGAGATATTATTGCCTTTAAGCCAGTGATTAGTATAAGCTAATCACATTGCATTCATTTTTCTTGAGGGAAGAAAATACACTATGTGAAATGGCGCTAGATTGGTTGTTAACATGCTTTTCTTCTAATCCCAAGGTCCTGTGTTCAAAACTGGCCCACTTCCTCTTTATTAATTAAAAACGCAATTCCCAGGGCATAATTAGTCGTTTTGTAAATGGCGAAAAATCTCGCTGTTGATGGATCTGAAACAAAATAATTTTGTTTTGATTGGGGTATTTTTTGTTGAGAAATAATTATTAAATATTATCTGAGGCTAAATGGTCACGGGTTTAAATACTAATGTTAATTTTAGTAAGGTTCAATGAAATGACATCCTGATAGGGCTTAAGATACACAACCAACTTGATCGACTATCATACTGACGTTTCTAATTAGCTCCGACGGAATTACCCACTCAAAAAACATTGTTCAAATAAATACATAAATCACTTTCCAATTTAATTTGACAAAAAAAGCACGTTAAAAGTAAAGGGACTGTATTACCAACCGACCGACAAACCGACCAATGAAATTAAGTGTTAGAAATGCCCTGGCGCATTCTAAAATTAGTCCAAACATCATCATCCTAACTCCAGTATTTAAATTCATTCATTGTTTTCAAATTATAAAGCCACTGGGATCTTGAAAAAAAAATTGAGGAAATAGAATTATAAAATTAAAATCGATTATTGACAGGTTAAAAAGAAATTTTAGTTCTGATAGAAAATTCGCATTATAAAATCTACATTTAGGTCTATCCTGAAGATATTTAGGCCTAAACACAATTATGGTAACTGAATTCACATACGATGGCAGATAAACTCAATTCCTTTCTTTAGTTTTAAGGGGCAAAAGTTTTATGGAACGAAAAGGAAAAAAGTATAGAGGAATTATTCGTGGACTTGATATAGTACATGACCTTAGCATTATTGTAAGCACAAAAATTAAATGTTTACAACGCTTATAGGACGATAAAATAGGAAGAACATGCAACTTCATGCACTTAAATAGACATATCTTGGAAAACTCAGTTTGTGACTTATTTTGTCATTTGCTGATGACAATATGAATTTAAAATATACTATATTTAAATACATTAAAACCTAGCATGTCTTTAATGTTAATCTGTCATAAATTTCATGTTTTTCATTATGCCTAAATAACTAATAATTTTATATTTACTTAACTGTATGGATTTTAACTAAAATATTTTAACAATAGTTCATATTTTAATGCAAGCCATGTCATTGTGTATGCATTATTATTTTACCTAAATTTTACAGTTTTCATTTTAATGTATAAAATATTTTTGCAATTTTTTTCATCATTTTGTAGATTAAGATGTTTTAACATTATTGTACTTAAGTATTTTATATCATGTTTTTATTGTATTGCCATATGCAATGTAGCAATTTCAACACTGGAACAGGACCATATGAAAAAAAGAATTACCATCTACCTGATATGTCTATCCTGTATAAATATGTTCAATAAATAAATAATAATAAATAAATAAATAAATAACACATGAACATTAATATTATTATTATCGATAAAAATATCGACAAGATAATAGGCAATGGAATTTACTTACTGCTTATAAACATTATTGTTATTACCAATAATAAGGAATAAGAAAGTGAGATATCCCCACACACCTCTTATTTATGTTTTATGCTTGATAATTTATACTTTATTTGATATTATATAATTTTTAAAATTGAAAGTAATTGTTTTAATATTATTGAATTAAACCAAAGTTGCTGAAATCCGTACAAAAGAGAGAAAAACATTCATTTAGTAAACTCAACAAATTGCTTGCGTGTTTTAAGTTTATCTATACATAGAATCAATGGTTGCATGGAAAATAACGTTAAGGGGACAAGCATGTCGTCAAGGCAACCGAGGCAGGTGACATTAATATCCCGGCCGACCTGCTTAATACCGATGACAGACCAAATGGATTTTTCCTTAAAGCCTCTAATATTTATTGGTAATTTACTTTAGGTAAAAGCTGAGATACGCTATACCAAAACATGGAAATTGCTCAGTTACTTAATTAGAACGGAAGCATCGGACATTTAGTTAAAATAAATTGGGTATTACTGTATAGCTTGAACTTGACATAGTCGCCTGAGGTGAAAATGCCCATGGAGCGTCATGATAACGTACCGTATTGTTAATGAAGGCTCGATCGATTTATGTTAGAGGTATATTATGGTCTAATATACCTATATAGGCACGTGCCCGAATTTTGTATGACTGCGGCTGCGAGCAAGCTTCGATTAATATGTTTTCAGATGCGTCCAAGAATCACTCTTGTCGATTGGTCGATCGGTCACTATTACTTAATATGCAATTTGTTTGAAATTAGCAGACAGTAATGTGTTTCAACCATTCCATTGGTTAGTCTGTCAAATTTGTGATCAATTTCCATGAGTTTCCTTATGCTCTTTTTTAAAGTTCTAATAATCCAATTAATTTGAAATTAGCATTGAGTTTCTTAGTTAAAAGTCCATATTGGTTATTTAAATTATAATAATTTCAACGCAGTCTCAGAGGCGGATCCAGGATTCAGCTGAAGAGGGGCGGGGAGGGGCGCAATATTTTATATTGGGGCAGGGTGCGTCCCTCATTTTAAATATGACAAGATAAATAAGGTTATTTGCTTTGTTTTATTGGCCATTATTTTAATTTTTAGATCAATATTTTTGGGATGGGGCGCACACAATATAAAGGGTGGGGCACAACTTTATTTTTGCAATATTAGGGGTGGATCCGCCCCTAAATCCACCCCTCTGTTTTTATTAGTCAGTTTATCGGTCTGTCGGTCGCGAAGTTGGGTAAATGACGTATATTATTAAAATGTCGGTCTTGATTGTGCACCTTTTATTTGTATTGACTTTTGCAGTAACACACAGCCCACGTTTAACATTACAATCAAATACAATGATGTTTTATTAACCTAAGTATGGTGAATAATAGGAACTGTCAGTAATTTTGTGATCGTAAAACAAGGTTGTGATAATGAGCTCCCTCGCGATTGAATTGTGTAAAAACTACTACCCCATGGAAAAATACATTACGTAATCATACCAGAGACATACTTTTGTCTATAATCAGAAGGATGCAGGTATGGCTCCCATCGGAGCTAATAAACAATGTTGGGATTAGAATGCGAAGGGTTAGTGACCAAACAACATTGCCGCTACGCTTCCTGCGTCAATCTATTCTCACACTATGTAAATGGTTATTATATCATTTACTAATAGAATTGTGTCTGGTTTTATTAAATCTTCGATATCACCAATAAGTCTGGGCAGTTTAGCAATAATACATTTAACACAATCACTATAACTTTAAAACGTATATTATACTAGGTAAAAAATACAACCATAAAATTGACAATAATGGCATTAGCGGAGATCGACCTAACCTCTGTTAAGTAACACAGTTGACTTCATGTTATTTTTAAAAAGTAACGAACAAAATTAAATTACTTATTTGTTTGGTTCGAGTCCATTAGTCCAATGCATCGCTTTGAAAAATCGCACTGACGTAAATGTGTCTATCTAAAACGGTAAACTTTGAATTGTTGGAGTCATTCTTTACATTCATTTTATTTCCTCGTATTGACATTTTAAATCCTGTATATTTAGCTTGATTCGCCAGTCACTGCAAAGATATATTGTCACCAGAAAAAAATAACAGTAAATTGATTTTGCAAATAACTTGCTTATTTTGAAGAAATTGTCTACTATGATCATGACACAAATTAAAATGAATGTGTTTAAAACAATAGGTACCCATAATTTTGCAATATTGTATGCTAAAATGAGTCATTTTGCAATGTAAAAAAATCTTATTCAATCATTTTTTACCCAAAATTCTATTATAAAGTTCTTAAATCGGATGCAAAATACAGTAAAATTAGGAAAGAAATTTTAAAATCTGGACCTCAAGCACCCCCTGCACACTATAATTGCTGTAATTTGCAGTCTTAACAAATATGAGGATGTTTAATAGTATTTTTGAACACTTTTGTATGACAGCGTCAAATCGTTATTCTTGATATTGCTAGGCCTACTATTGTTGCTATGGAGCTGATCTTACAACTTAACATAGCAAAACGGGTTTTTTTTTCAAAGGTATGCAAAGAATGATCATTATACAACACCGTTCCTTTGACAGTAAAAGCCATCTCACTGGATGGAGTACGACCGATATCATCGACACGTGTTTCGCAAATATTTTGAAAAGATTTGTAGCTCGATGGAGCATGAAGGTATGGATGGAGTAATCATTGATGTGCAAATGAATTGGACATTAAACAATCAGAAAATGCCGTGCGAGAGGTCCGCCATTTTAAAAACAAGAAGAGTTTCTACTAGCCAAAAAGAGCTTCCAATAGTCACTACTTATCGTATTACAGATGATATATTATAGATAATTAAACAAACATGTACTTCATGATCGTTTTTTTTCTCGCTTATCTCATATAGTTTTCTGAACTGACGTCGTGGGTAGGAGTGTGTGTGGGTGGGGAGTGTAGGTTAAAGCGAATTGAAAGCTACAAACTTATTAGTTGACAACCTAATATTTGGAAGCAGTGTCATCCTTCACGTGTATTCTGCAGACGGTCTAACAAAAATGCATTGCGTGTTGGTTTTCCAAGGAACATGCCATTACTTACTGTAATAATTGTAATCATGGTGAAACATTACGGTTGTTACACCTGAGATGTTAAAACAATTAATGAAAACAAACACCTGAGTTTTGTAGGAGTAATGACCTTCTAAATTGCTCAACTCTTTTAAACGTTGTTATTTTTGCTGATGACACTAATATCTTTTATTCACATAAAAATAAAATGTTTCTTTGTGAAACAATTAACCTAGAATTAATTAAAGTTTCCAACATGGGTTAAAGTAAACAAATTGTCGTTAAATATTTCTAAATAAAAAACATAGACTCATTTGATATAACAATTTATCATACTCACTTTAATCACGTTAGTGAAACTAAATTTCTTAGTATAACTGTAGACTATCTTGACAACCGCAACGTAACAAAATGTTGAATATTATTTCCAGAAGCATTGGCATTGAGTTAAAACATTATTTACCACAATATATTGTTAGCTCCGGCTAGACGGAGCTTAAGGCGTACACGTTTGATAAATTAATTACTCTTTTTTGGTCCTTTTGGTTGGAAAAGTGGCAAGGCTGATTACAGTATTTTAAGTTGTTTATTGATAGCCATTGCACAGATTGGGATTCGAACCCACAAACATATTTCACTTTCAGTTACAAAACAACGGCGCTGCTGACTCGTCCATGTACACGCTTACATAGGAATAGTGTTTGTAAAGGATATAAGGGACAGTCAGGAAATGCTACAAAGAAGAGCAAACTACATCGATACCACTACTACTCGTGTGAATAATTAATGGATCTTTTTTGGTCCTGGTTGGAAAAGTGGCAACGACACTCAGAGAAAATACACAAAGAATAACACAAGGGGTCATTTAGGAGGCTGGCACAAAGTCGGAGCTCCTCGAGATAAGAGTACTTGTTATCCTTGTATAACACTTTGGTTTTACTATAGGCCTATATTAATTATTGTAGTATCTGTTGGGCTACCACAATTTATAAGTTTGTACACATTCATGTCTCTAGACAGGTCCTGAAACAACTAATATTGACAACATTTTTAAATTAAAAAAACGGGCACTCAGGATCTGTCCATGGGCATCTCGTATATCTCATGCCTACTAAACTTTTATTTTCAATGTGTATGATTTAAACAAATTCCAAATTTATATTTTCATGTACCGCTTCAAAAATAACTCCTTACTTATTACATCCATTATTTATTTCCCAATCAACTTTTTGATATTCGTTGCTTTAAATCTAGATTTCCTAAAATAAATGTCTCATTTGAAAAATACATATTTTCTCTTAGAAAAAAAATTCTACCAAACATATAGAATCCTATTTTTAAATCCTTACCTACTCTTTATTCTTTTAAATCAAGTCTAAGGAAGTCTCTGGTATCGGTATTTATACTTTATTAAATACAAAAAGGAAATTGCTTTAGGTCATTATCACAGATACAGTACATACATGACAGTGTTAATTATGATACAATTGTACTAAAAATAAAAATACTAAACATTATCTGCAAAGAAAATACTGTTTGGTACAAAAGAGCTACGGTAACGTGAGGTTCTGATACGAGAAGCTCTCAAACGTCTGCCCGGCAGAAAGTAAACATAACAGTGGTGTAGAGGATGAAAAATGGTCATTAACAATCTTATTAGTGTCCTTATTAACAGCTAGATTATAAATAACATCGAGATCCTGAGTTATAATGTTTAATTTACTGGACTGATTTACAATACGTTTAAGTTTTTGGAGATTTTTCTTGGTGGCAGAGCCATACCACGCAATAATACAGAAAGTGAGTAGATATGGCAAGTAAGTAAACTTTCTATCCTGACATTTATGATCTTCGATTTATTTACTTTATATTTTTCCCAAGCTGTAAATGTGAATGAAGAAGTATGATGTTATTTTTTTAAGCTACAACCAATACAGCTTTGAAGTCATTATTGTGTTGCAGTTATTAAAAATGTATTCTAGGCGTAATTTTTTTTCTTTTTTTTTCAATATAAATTTAGTATCTTACCATTATCTGTATGTCATTTTAGTATTTAATTTTAACTGGGGCCACCTAATGTATATTTTTCACACTTATTTGGCCTCCACCCACTTTTTATAAAATATTATTTAGGTTTAAAATATTTATATAACATTATTTGTATAATTTCTTATTTCTAAAGTATTTCGTTATACTGTCTTACTTATTTTTTATGTGTGTGGAAATAAACAACCTTCCAAAATAATTTACAGTGGGACAATCATGTCGATGAGTTTTCTAACAGGAAGCTAAACGGAATATTGGCCTATCTGCACATTCTAAGGAAATGGTTTGCTAAAACCATAGAGAATTCTTTTCTCCATGCTAAAACAAAGTACTGTATTAGCCTATTATCAGGGAACAGTTAATGTTCCCGGCTATTATCATGGGCGCCGAAAGAGGGGGATGCCCCCCAGTGATAACTCAGCAGCATGTAAATAGAGTAAATTGAATATCAGTGACAAATAAAAATATTTGAATATTGCTGTCCAGTTGGTCATTCCATGCGTAACGCCAATCACTGCAACTTCAGTAGTGAGGTTTCGCAGGTTTATGATATACAAATACGAAACCGGATACGTCATACATTCTTGTAACTTTTGAATAGAACACTTTTAATATCTGTCTCAGTTGGTCAGTATTTTAGGACGATCATCAACGATTCGTAAGAGGAAAATTTCATATAATTTTTAACACATTTAGCAATTTAAAAATATTTGAGTGTGACGTATCCATTTTCGTTATCCTTATATATAATACAATGATACAAAATCGAACATTACCAGTACTAATTGATGGATATGCCATGATCTATACTGAAGTTTAATAATCTCTGTTCTTCATATTTTTTAAAATTTATCAATTAAATCTACTTATCCTCACTTTTTGCCAAAAGCTAATGACACTAATACAAAAAACCACGTTAACTACGTAAGAAATTACAATTTAATACATTTGCAGTACCGTAATTTATTGTTTCTTAATAGGCTACATATTCTTAGTTTAATTTAATTACATTTTAATGACCCTAATATATTAGTTTTGTAGATTACGATTTGTGTAATAATAAATAAAACTATACACACTCTTAGTAATTTCTTAGAATTTATTTTAGGCCTAGTTGTAAATATTAATTTACATTGTATAGTATGCCTTTAACTTCTATTTTCACAATTCATACTTTTATATGTTGAATCAAAATACTATAATCTGTTTCTGAGGCCGAGTTTCTAAAGAAATTATAGTTTATCCAATAAACTAACTACCAATCAGATCGATTTTAAAAATGCCAACTGCGCAAACTCTGTGTAGACCATAATTCTGCGTTTCTTTCTAATTGGCCATATACTTCCGGTGAATTTCTGGTTATTTCTGGTTCCTTTTCGACGTATAGACGAGATTAAGTAGGAAACTTACATCACGCAATCATTCTACATCAGTTACGGCACACTACCCATTCTGTCCTACAAACAATGGTTTGTAAAAGACAAACCATGATTTGGAAAAGACAAATCATGGTTTGTAAAAGACAAACCATGATTTGTAAAAGACAAATCACTTTTTGTCTTTTTATTGAAAGACAAACCATGGTTTGTAAAGCCAAAACATGGTTTGTAAAAGACAAAAAAGGCAAATCATGGTTTGTACAAAAACAAACCATGGTTTGTATTTCGATAAAAAGACAAACCATGGTTTGTCTTTACAAACCTTGGTTTGTCTTTCAAGAAAAGACAAAACATTATTTGTCTTCACAAACCATGATTTGACTTTACAAATCAGGGTTTATAAAGACAAATCATGGTTTGTGGACACAAATAATGTTTTGTCTTTTTTTTGAAAGACAAACCAATATTTGTAAAGACAAACCATGGTTTGTCTTTTTATCAAAGGAAAAAAATCATGATTTGTTTTTTACAAACTATGATTTGTCTTTTACAAACCATGGTGTGTAGGGCAGAATGGGTAGT
>JAOTQE010073699.1:16094-29175 GCA_025631205.1 Nesometra sesokonis
ACATGGTTATATTAAAATAGATATTAGGTGTATCTAGTTAGGCCTACACATGGTTATATTAAAATAGATATTAGGTGCATCTAGTTAGGCCTACATTTGAGATAACTACGTTAAACGAGTGATTAATAATCTTACAGCGTATGGGATAAAGACATTTCTTATGAAAAGGTATACTAATTTTAAATATAAAATAACAGAATAAACATTTAATGAGTGAACATTAGCCTGAAAGGTTTAGAAAGAAAAGTTGACGTTTAATAATACTACAGCCATGCATTGCCCATCTACTAAGTGTTCAGAATAGCATTTCCCACATTGTAATGCTGGTGGGAAAACGTTTGCCAATATGCATAGCGCCCTCTATGGTGATTTCGTTTTGAGAATAGTGTCTGCAAGTTGGTCTGAGAATAGTCTCAAAATTGGTCTAGAAAATGATATCCCAAACGATGTGACCAATCACATTGCGTTGTAGACATCTGTTTTTTCGATGTTTTATTAGCGGATAATACGCAAGCGCGCGCAACATTGGTGGATTTAAATGTGTAAAACTGTTTAAAACCTCTAATTTAAATTTGCCAAGTTTCTGTGCAAACTCTTCAGAGATTTATGGGTCTTCCGCGGACTCAATATAGTAGGCCTATAATTCAAACGCGGATCAACCGGGGTCCATTCGCCCACTTGGCAGAATATTATTGTACCAGAAACATTTTTCTTCACACTTTGAGCCCCTAAAATTGCACCAGGGATCATCTGTAGAAAAATAGATCCAAGGGACCCTTTCACCCAATTGGCAGAATATTATTTTCCCCAGAAACTAATTTTCGTTCAAACTTAGAGTATCGAAAATTGCACTAGAGAACAATCTGTAGAGAAATATTTTTCCGGGCCCTAGGCAGACCCTGGAACCGTGCCTATTTCAGTCAGTTTGCTGTTAAAATCGTACACTTGTGCTTGTCCAAATTAGCATCGGGCCCCCCTTTCTAACTCCGTTGGAGCCGCCCCTATAATTCGTACCGTAGTCTATAAAATTTAATTTGAATATAAAATTGTTTACAGATCGTTTCAAAGTGTAGCCGCGCGTGTTTCATAATACGTAGCCGTTTGGGAACAGACGATTAGCAGAATTATCGAAATAATATTCAAAACGTTTTCACTATAATTATAATAAAAGTTAATGTTCATTTTCTTAAGTCGCGGTCAATGCTATATGGATTTATTACAAGCGTATTCCAAATATTTTTATGAACATTCTAGTGAAAACAAGTAGGTCACGTTAGGATAAGACAGAGAATTATCTAGAATGACCCTAACTGGTGAAGAACAACATCTCTAGGCTGATACCATGTAATCGGGATTTTTGTTCAAATAAAAATTAAAAGTTAGACATTAATTTAAACAACATTTCATGGGATTTGGCTTTTTACAATTTTTATACATAATTATTATGATTTATACTATTACGTAATATAAATCTACATCTCAATAAAATATAATCATAATTTAAAACACTGTTTTAAATACCATTTTAAATACTTCAGGAATATTTTAAACGCGAAAATTCAACTTCTGGTGTCGTATGACGTCACATGACACCACTACAAATGCGCGCAATTCCAATATATTATTAGAAACAAGGGCGTGTCGCATGCGAACATTTGTACATGGTAATGGTGTCTTCTAACGTCATAGGACTTGGTCTTTATTTAGTCTTTATTGCTAAGTAGGTGTAAAAAGTTTACTTTAGTTTCCAAGTTGTTTAGAATATCTATATTATTTCTATTCTCTACATATGAAACATTTTGCCCAAAAATGACCAGAAAAGCCGTTTTTTAACCTTTAACCTCATTTTTACAGTTTTTACAGAGCTTTAACAGATTTTGTGCAACTCCAGGTCTACTGTTGGTAGAGAGTTCATTTTATTAACTAGACTTTCTAAAGATGAATATATTCATAAGAGAACAAAATACCTAAATCACACCCCCTAGCCACCTTCTCTGTTTAAATGTAAATTGGCTTAAATATGTAGGCCTACATTATGTTTCAAAATAAAAGGTACCTGTATCTCGATAACCGCTAGGTGTGAGAGTTGACTTTTCTTCTAAAATTTTCAGATCTATATTTTTGCTCCAATGGAATATTGTGCCAAAATAATAAAATACCATTTTTGACCTTTGACCTAATTTTCTCTGTTTTTACATAGCTTTCACATATTTTTTTTTTATATTTGACCTCATTTTCATACTTTTTACATAACTTTCAGTTCACAGATTTTACCTAATTTCAAGACTACTGTTAGTAGAAATTTCATTTTAGTATCTAGACTTTCTAAAAAATGTATATATTTACAAGATAACAAAATTTAGAAATCACACACCATCCACCTGTTCTGTTTAAATGCAAATTGACTTAAATATGCAGATTATACATTTATAGGTTACCAATAACTCGGTAACCGCTGGGTGTAGCGTTGATTTTTTTCTACAATGCTCAGAATACCTATGTTAATTTGTATTTACAACAATGGAACATGGTGCCCAAAAATGGCCGCAATGCCATTTTTTAACTTTGACCCAATTTTTCCATTTACATAGCTTTCAGACTTTGCATAATTCCAAGATCCAAAAGATGAATATATTCACAAAACAACAAAATTTAGAAATGACATCCCTAGCCACCTGCTCTGATTACATGCATATTGGCTTAAATATGCAAATTAAGGTGAGTTTATAGGTACCAATAACTCTGTAACCAGTGGTTGTTGAGAATTGATTTTCTTTCTAAATTCCTCCAATGGAACTTTTTGCCCAAAAATGATGGGAAATGCTGTTTTAGCCTTTGACCTCTTCACTATATTTACATAATTTTCAAAGATCTTACTTAATTCCAAAACTACTGATGATATAGACATCATCACACACAAAGCCACCTGCTCTGTTTACATGTAAAATGTCTTAAATATGCAAATTAGAGGTAAATTTACAATGTACCAACAATTCGACAACCACTAGTTGTAGAGAGTTGATATTTTAAAAACAAATTGTTCAGTATTTCCTCAAATTGAACTTTTCGACTAAACATGACCGCATATTCAGTTTTAAACCTTTCGCTTAATTTTCACAGGATTTGCACAACGTCGCCAACGTTGCATAACCCCAAGTATACAGTTGGTATCTGACTTCATTGTAGTTTTTACACTTCCTAAAAGATGAATATATTCATAATAGCTAGAATATGAAATCATACACCTGTTTACATGGGCATTTCCTTAAAATTTGCAAATTAGGGATGAATATAGTCTACCAATAACTAACAAATTGTTCAGAATATCTATATATGTATTTCCTCCAATAGATCTCATCAACCAAATTATAGAAAAAGCCTTTATGGACTTGTACCTCATTTTCACAGGATTTAGATAGATTTCACAGATTTTGCAATGCTCTAGGACTACTAAGGATAGAGACTCTAAACGATGAATATATTCAGAAAAAAAAGTAACTGCTACCTGCTCTATTTACATGCAAATTTTCTTAAATATGCAAAATAATATGCACTATAAATTCATCCCCTAATTTTCAAATTTAAAGCAATGCATATAGACAGATCAGGTAGGTGTGTGATTTCTAACATCTATTCTATTCTCTCATAAATATACTTGTATTTTCGAAAGTCTATAAACTAAAATGAATTCAGATATATTACGCGACACTGCTGGAAATATCTGTAAATCCTGTGCAAATGAGGTCAGATGTTAAAATGAGCATATGCGGTCATTTTTATCCAAAGTTTTCCATTGGAGGAAAGAAGAATACAGGCATTCTGAACAATTTGTTAAGAAAATCAACTTGCTACAAACTAGTGGTTGCCGAGTTATTTGTATTCTTGTTATGTTCACGTCTAATTTGCATATTTAAGTAAATTGCATGTGATCGGAGCAAGTGGCTTGATTTCTAATTTTTATTTTCTTATAAATGTAATCCTATTTTAGAAAGTCTATAAATTAAATTAAGTCTCTAACAACAGTAGTTTTGGTTTATGCAATATCTGTAAAATCTATGTACAAACTGTACAAAAATCCGTCAAAAATCAAAAACGGCATTTCCCGTCATTTTTCGTTTAAAAGTTCCATTGGAGCAAGTTCAAATATAGATATTTTGAACATTCGGAAGAAAAATCATCGCTATACAACCAGCAGTTGCCGAGTTATTTGTACCCTATTATAAATTAACCCCTAATTTGCATATTAAGCCAATGTGCATATTAAACCAATTTGCATATTAAGCTAATTTGCATGTGGCTAGGTGTGTGATTTCTCATTTATATTCTCTTATGAATGTATTAATATTTTTTTAAGTCAAAAAACAAAAATAAAGTCTCTCCAAGCAGTAGTCTTGGAGTTACGCAAAATCTGAAAACTATGTAAAAACATTGAAAATGAGGTTAAAGGACATTTCCGGTAATTTTTTGGAACAAAATTCCATTAGAGCAAATAGAAATAATATAGATATTTTGAACATTTAAGAAAAAAATCAACTCTCTACATGCGGTTGTCAAGTTATATCCTATAAATGTATTCCTAAATTGCATTTTAAGGTAATTTACATATAATCAGAGCAAGTGGCTACGCGTGTGTTTTCTAACTTATATTATATTATGAATGTATTCATATTTTACAAAGTCTAGATACTAAAATGAACTCTTTACCCACAGTATTCTTGGAGTTACGCAAGATATGTAAAAGTATGAAAATTCGGTCAAAAGTCACAAACGGAATTTTCGGTCATTTTTTAGCAAAAGGTCCATCGTTGCAAATACAAATATATGTGTTCTGAACATTTTAGAAAAAAAGTAAAATCTCTAGACCCAGCGGTCACCGAGTTATTGGTACCCTAAATATTTACCCCTAATTTTCATACTTAAGCCAATTTGCATGTAAACAGAGCAGGTGGTTGGGTGTGCCATTTATAAATGTTGTTCCCTTATAAATATATTAATCTTTTATAATGTCTAGATGCTAAAATGAACTCTCTACCCCCAGTAGACTTGTAGTTATTCAAATTTAGTTAAAGCTATGTAAATACTGTGACAATTACGTCAACGGTAAAAAACTAGTAAAAAAATATAGATATTCTGAGCTGTTTGGAAGAAGAATCAACTCTCTACACCCATCGGTTGTCGAGGTATGTACCTTATATGTTGACACCTAATTTGCATATTTTAGCTAGTGTGCATATGTTCCCGAGGTATGACAGAGGTGCGATTTGTAAAATGTTATCACCTCGTCATATATACTGTATTTAATAATTAAAATTAAAAAACCCTTTAGTTGACTTTAAATACTAGATTGACTAGTGCAATGACGAAATCGAATTAATTTGAATCAGCGTCTGTTTTTTCTTTATTATTCTTTTTAGTTTAGGGCAAATCGAATTTTTGTAATGGTTATAGGCTTTATTAATGCAACCAAAACAACAGTTATCCTTTTTTTGTTAGGCCTACATGGATAAAAGTAAGACATTTGCTAGGAGGCCCCATTTTAGAATCTATCGGATTTGAAGCTGCGACCTAGGTCTATATATATTTTATGAGAAGTAAAGGATTTTACAAAATAATGAAAAAAGCTTCTAAGCCTAAAAAGAAATAGGGCCTAATCATAGTTATTGTTATATACATCGGCTTTATATTGAAAGAAATTTGATATGAGATGAAGAATGAATAAAGAAAATATAAATAAAAATAACAACTTCAAAAAACATTCACACCTGACAAACATTTTTATATTTGCAAATTAGGTAAAATATGCAAAATGTGTGTTATTTTCCTTTTATACGTTCTTATAATAGAAGAGAAAAAAGTTTGATACGCTTGAGTTGCATTACGGTAACTACACCAGTATTGATTGGTTTACCCCATATAAGGAAATTCAAAATGGCCGAAAATGTGAGCTGAGGTCAAACACTGTGTCAAATGTCATGCTTCACCACAAGTGCACAATTCCGTTATTTTTTAAATAGTAAATCCGCTGAACTATTTCAAGTAATCCAGGTAAAGCTACCATGTTAGTCATCAAGTTATCACAAGGAAAATGCAGTTGTCAAAACACACGGTACCAAAAATAAAACAGATGTAGGCCTATAGCATGCATCCGATGATTCGAATCAATGTTATTCTGTAATTCAATTTAATGGTAGAATCTGAATTGACAATCAAATTATCACCATAAGCAATGCAATGAAATGAACATTTAAATATAAAACAGACGAATAGGTACATTGATTATATATAAAACAAACTTCCATTGAGATTCGAACTGAGGCGTTTAGCACTAAAACGGAGATACTCTACTTCAATTTTCACCACAAATCTATACAATGAACAAACACATTGAACATGCAAACAGACGAAAACAGTTTGTATAAAAATAACTGAACAGAGATTCGAACGCTACACGATGATCATCTGATTCAATGTGACAGTACTGTCGAAAAGTCGAAAAATACAATGATTAAAAAAGTATATGCCAATGATGACGTCATAATATTATTTGTTCAACGTTGTTTTCGTAAACCGTTATGGTCATTTTTTAATTATTGGCCACACTATTGGAAACTTAGCCTAAATTGGATTAAAACGCAATTGCTGTGTACGTTTGTTTTTACAAAATAATTAAAAAAAATATTGTCTTTAATGATTCTTTGGTGTCCACCACCATGAACTTGAAAATTAGGCAGTTTTCACAGAAATACGTAAACCTTAACTATAACGGCTAAGGTCATAATTTATTTAAAAGTCAATTAGGGAGTTGCGTTAACGACTCGGTAATTTCCGTTTTTAACGGGCTCGTGAGAACGTTAGCAACGTTTTACGTAAGTACAGCGCATGTGCATTTCGATTTGTTTAAAAAAGGGGCGGAGCTTGTTGCGGTGCTAAGGATAAAGTTAACGTTAACTGGTTTCGGCGAAAACTTTTTGCTCTCTCTTTACTCTTTCATTATTTTATGAACGCCATAAACTAAATTGAGATTATTTTAGATGCGTCCAAGCAGCATCTTTCGCTCTGTTGGTCAGTCGATAACCATTAACAATAACAACTGTCTTGTTTTGCATTTGAGTCGTATATCATATTTTAAATAATTATAAATAATAATAATTTTAGGAAAGAATATTGACATTTATGGATAAAATATTATGCGATTTCGTCGATTTCAAATATTTGGTATTATGTAGGCCTAATTAAAATAAGCAGTTTAAATCATATCAGTATATTAATTTCATCCTCGAAAAGACAACATATTAATCTAAGGCCCATAAAAATAATTATTTAGCACCCTACTAAAGCATAAAAACTAATGAGGGCCGGAGTTTTTTTTTTTTTGTAATGATGTCACGTCACGTCCATCATTATTTTAGACTCACGCAAATACGACGCAGCAGATACCAGCGCGCCAGTCTGCAATGGATCCGTAAAAGCCTATTTCTGGTTGTGTACATCGTTGTGAGCTCTAGAGTCCATCATTACTTTATGTCAAAAAATCCAAAGCATTTCAAGTGAAAACAACAGAAAAAAACGATCGTTTGAATGGTAAAATGAGTATTAAAAAATACAAAAGTGATGTGCGCGGGGGTGATAAACTAATATTTTTTATGGGGCCTACTATCAATTTGTTTAATAGTACAAATGCTTAATTTTCTATTCAACTATCCATTTCGTCTAAATCCTCAACTAGGGCCCACTGTAAACTGTTATTATTTTTATATATCATTGCGGTCATTATTCAATTATTATTGACCACACTGTTGAAAACCAAGCCTATTATTGGATTATAAAACAATTGTTGTGTTCTTTTTTACACAATATTTAAAAAAAAATATTGCCTTTAATGAATCTTTGGATTGAGAATTTTCCTTTATCAATTACTTGCTCTTAAACACAAATCAATCATTCCATGTTCCCAGAATACAGAATTTTAAATTAATTTTAATATGCTGTACTGTAGTGAATTATGGTGGTGTAACATTTTAATTTATCTTATTTAATCATATTTTATGTATTGTCTCCTAGATTTTAATTGTTGCAGTTTTAATATAGTATAGGATTTTGTATATATTTTAATTGTTAATAGTTTCAGTATTTTAAATGTGTATACTCTACACTGAGCTGATGTAATTTCTTTTTTAAGGATGAATAAATGATACTTTGACTTTGACTTTCATTTATTATAGACTCATCAAAACATACAAGTGCTTCAAGGTCCATTCTATTTTATCAAAAAAAAGCATTTTAACGTATTTAATGTCTGTTTTAACTGTTCCCTGGTCTGACGTAGCAACAGCGTTAGAACGTAACACGATTTGATTGGTTGGATTCCGGAGTAATAGGCGCTCCCATAGAATTGCATTTTGGGGTTATGTATTCTGTGGAAGTTCACTATCTAGCCTTTAAAATGGTTAAAATAATACATCTATGGGGAAACTACGTTTTTGCCATAATAAGAGGCGCACGCCAGCTGCGCCCCCTCTAAATCTGCCCATGCTTTGAATGAGTGGCCGTTATGACAGTTGTCCACTTACGAGAGGTGCACGTACAGGGAGTTTCAAGTGTACTGTAAACGCTATATTAATTTATGACAATTAACAAAGTATTTGTGACCGAGTATTAATTATACTTCGTTGTGTTATTAATGATAAAGAACAAAGTATTTGTGACCGAGCATAAATTTAACTCATAAAACTATGAACTGGACCATGTTCGTGATTAAATCAGTTTTAATTAAAATAGTTGTATTCAATGTTTACATTATTCTATTCGATAATGACAAGTTCTTAGAAAACTGACATAAATTTTATGAAATATAATATTATTATTATTAATAAACATCATCGTAAAAGAAAAATCATCTGCAACAGCCGGGCACACAGCGGGGCGCAAACTTATAAGCTAGGGTAAGGTAGCACATGTTTTAAGAATTACAATTGTTACATTAAATGATTAGGCTGTTTAGTGTTTAGACACCGTCAAAGTGCAAAGTTTCTCTCTACAGTTAAACCTCCCTGTCCGAACACCTCTCGTAGGCGGACATTCATTCAAAACCCCGTTTTTTTTTTCTTCCTAATCACTGCATTTTGTATCTCTCGTAAGCGGATACCTAAGCGGACGCGGACACTTTTTGTCTAAAAATTTACATTTGTTTGTATATTAATTTACCTCCCATAAGCGGACATCCTGAAAAAATGTAGTGATTTTTCTATACAACGAATACAAATTTCTGTACAAAATCGTCCTTTTGTTGGAATGGCTGTAAATTTTATTACTGAACCAGACTTAAAAACGATAAACAATATCAAGTAAAATATAGAATGCGGTGTCTCGAATTTTGAGAGAGCATTTGTGAGAAAGACGTGAAATGTGGGGCATAAGCACGCATAAATACTTTTAAAACTCTGGCCCTCTATCTGCCGAAATTCTCGTAAGCGGATATCTCCCGTAAACGGACACTTTTCCCGGACCCAAGTGAGGTTCAACTATTAAAAAATAAAGATATCAATCTCATTTATCTCTAAGACATTAGCTACTGTTTTATGCATCAACGTTTATAATGAGTGTATATTATGCTTTCTTTCTTTTTCTTTTTTTTTGTTTTTCGTTTATAGAAACATTACATAGATATTAAAACCATCATGGAAAATACCGTACAAAATACTAACATGTTTTCATGCTTAATTGGAATTGAATCTATCGGTGCTCTCTTGCCAGTTTCATGTTTGCCACCGTCATTGCTAAGGGCTATTAATTATACACTAACAATTATTCAAGTGTTTTCCGTTTCAGATTTAAATGTTTTAATTAATATAACTAGCTCGCTAGGCAATAATAAAGTAATTATCACATATAAATTAAATTGCTCTTTTCTCTCGGGGTTTAAGACTAAAATAAATTTTGTATAGAAATCACGAAATGCTAATTTCAATTATACTGATACTGTTTCTAGCTCGTAGCAAGTTTATTCGAGTAGGCTAATCAGTATAGATCGTGATGCGCTATGGATATTTCGTGCGTTTTTGTCCGCCCACAGCTGCGTTTGATTGCGCAGGATACACCTTTCGAAGTACTTGGTATTGTCAAGGAATATTATTCACACTACGACAGCTGTATGTGAGATCGTCTTAAGGACATACTAGTTAATTCTATTACTCTAGATAATGATATTTTGTGTTGAGCAACATCTATGTAAATTAAAATGTAGGTTTAAGCAATATTAACGATTTAAGTTATTTAGTTAGGGCGACATGGAAATTACAAAACTGTTTCTTGTCTCTACAGTAGCGATAATCGAGTAAACATGAATAGGCGAGGGTGGGGTAGCCCTAATGGTTACTATTGGAATCGAGAATAAGCAGCGCAGCCCCTCGTGTCCCTTCCCTTTTAAACTAAACTACGAAGGCAAGGTATTTGGAAGAAACCTACAAAAACACATTGAAAATATTATTAAATTGCATTAAAATATACTGAACATGCGTTAAAGTACGAAGGCGCAAGTTCAGTCAATGAATGACGTCAAATGACGCCTAATGGTCTCATGAGAACAGAATGAACATGATCAAATTACAAGATAAAATCTGAACGGCTCCCCTCCCTTTAATAATTCAAGACAGTTACACCACTGCTGCTAACTGAGAATGCTTAGTGGCCGAGAGGATAAGACTCCTCAAGGTGATAACCATATGAGAGTCATGAGTTTTAAGGCTTGATCTGGCAGGGGAAGAATCACCGGTGGGGATAACCAGATTGATTTAAAAGAAAAAAAGTGATTATTCCTTTGATTTCACGCGTTTACTATGGTATTTTTCCATCAAAGGTGAGTCGAAAGGCCATGGGGTGTTTCTTTTTCGTCATTTCGTCTTTGTAAAGATATATAACATTATAGTAAGTTGATGGGAATCTGGCTGAAACACTTAGTATATTATCTTCCACCTCTCTGACTAATGCTTATAAGATTTATTTGCTATCAAGATATAATAGTACAGTAATGCTCGTTAATCTTTCATATATAAAAACAACTAAACCACGGCAAGGACCACCAACCAATCCACAGACCGAATTGACATCGGAAAGTGATATCTCTATTGTACTTTTTGTAATTGTATGATGGCACTTCGAAGTAGTCGTTGCGTATGACTAATTCATCACTGTGGCAAATGTTAGGTAACAGAAAACATGAATTTGGGGAAAACATTGAACACTTGATAATTTCTGAGAAAATTAACGTCAAGTTCCACTTTACATTCCTTGATTTTTAGCTGTTTTCCCAAGCCACGAATACCAATGAGCATCAGCTTCCCATCATTCCGTCAAGTTGTGTATCTCCAAATGATCGAAGTAACAACAGACGGGTTATAAAACTTAACAAAATAATAACTGATTTTAGTTTCATTATGCAAACTTATTAAAAAAAAGATACAAACATGTTTCTGCAGTCAACTGCCATCTTCAGTGTAATAAATGTTTAATAGCGTGTAATTCAGCTTATAGACCAAGTACAACGAGAAAAAAATGTGAACATTACATTTTAATTAGTGCGAACATAGAAATATATCTATTGTTATTAGATTATTTACAATAAAGGTATCAGCATTAACATCATAGATATCTCTATTGTTAAAAGAGATCTCTATTTACTGATTATTTTTGCCAACCATGCATCTCCTAATTAGAAGAGTGATGGTAGTATTTTTATTATTAAGAGAAAACATGTCGTAAAGAAAAAAAAACAAAGTTGAATTAGGCCTAGGCCTATTTGATGACAGTAGGCCTATTCTGTATTTTTCAACCTGTTGACGCCTGGAAAACCGGTACTGTATCCATTTATTCTTCGGCAGGAAAACGACCGGATAGATATCCTTGGCCGTAAACTTTGCTTCTTTCCAAAGCATCATAACGAGACTTAAAACCATAGGCAAGCATTGATGTAGTCCTCATTTTAAGTGCTAATTTTGTGGCGAAATGGGTACCTTTATCATTTTAAGAGTTTTCAACACATCCCACGCTCTTTCAGAGAAACACTTAGTTACTGTATTTATAACGTCATACAGTTATCAGAATGCAGCACGATCACACATTTTAATAAAACAATCCATTTCTATTTCAAAGAATCTACTGATTGTGATGACAAACACACTAATAAATCAGAAACTTAATTAATCAATTTATATATTTATACTGTATATTAATATCACCGTCGGGTACAGTGACCTATTTACACATTTAACAACTGGGCATTTACATGCAAATTATAAATGTTATAGTTTTAAGGCAGCTTTTATAAAATACACAGTAAAATCAGTTAGCCTGGATTAACATTTTGATAGAATGAATGACGGTCCAAAAACGCATTACAATAAATGCAACAAACCATGGTTCAAACGCAGGTTATGATTCAGATGCAATGTTTAAATGACTTTTATACAATGGCATGCGTCGTTTTCACACGGTGTCACGTAATTTATTTGATTTGATATTGGGCATTAAATGAAACGATTTTCTAACGCATCATCAGTCTTGGTTGAAGACGGTGAATCAACTTAATATTCGTTAAAAAATCAGGCACCAAAAACGTCCCATAGTAGGTGGATTGTCATACTTGTACTGAAAGGAATACCGTACCGAAAACCTAATAAAACTCTATAAAAAATCAATGCGAAAAGTCTGCCATTTTGAAAAAAAAGATGGATGGCAGACCAAAGAAAACATGGCCATGCATGGTTTAATTTTAAAGGGAGCTGTTTACTAATATATCATTTCATGTACGTATAAAGGCCTAGTCTTGGTTCAAGACGGTGTTTCGGTTTAATTCGTGAAAGACGATTAAAAGGCACCCATTGCGTTCCATAGCAGATGGATCGTCATACCTTCCTGATGTTTAATATATATATATATATATATGAGGACTTGATTTCAGTCGATATTTAAAATTATTTTATCAATTTTGGTCGGATTTTCTCTACTTCCTACGTTTAAATTTATTAAATTCTGCAAAATATGGCCGCTTTCCGTTTTTATGGGCTTGACCCAACTCGTTTATCTC
>JAOTQE010073700.1:0-16608 GCA_025631205.1 Nesometra sesokonis
AAAAATAGTGAAAGAGTGAGATTGACTGGAAAATAGTGAGACTTCTGCCAAAATAGTGAGACTTGGGAGCTCTGCGAACGGGGAGCCCTTAATCTAACACCAGAACGCATAAATACAAATTGATTATATAGTGGATGTGTTTCATCTGACATAATTGCTTTAAGCTTTCTTATAACATGTTTTCTCGTACAGAGCATTTATAGTTTTAATTTCACAACCAATGCATCGTTCTGCTGACTGTCTGACCCTCTCAAATTTATTCTTATTTTCTTTGCTAAAATTTCCAAAATTACATGTTAAAACAAAAATTAAGAATACTTTGAATAACTGATCTGTAAAATAATAATAAAATTGATTTATCAAGAAGCACACTCCTGAACTTTCTAAGAAAGTATAGTCTGAGAGTAGGCGAGTTTTCGAGTGGGCGAGTTTGCAGTAGGCGAGTTGGTAGTAGGCGAGTTATCGAGTAGGCGACTTGACTGGTTACTGGAAAAACTATTGAAATAGCTGTTTTGAGTGAGGACTCTGCTAATGCGTGAGGAAAAAATTATTTATGCGTGAGATGTCCAAAATAGGCTCCAATGCGTGAGACTCGCGCATAAATGCGTGAGGGTTGGCAGGTATAAAAATATAACTCTAATCTTCCCAAATTTTACAATAGTTTGCTTGATCTAATGTTTAATTAATGTAGGTAAACAACACTGCACACTCATTGGAGATTTTAATTTTGATCTTTTAGCGACTTTAAGTACTGATTGTGAAACAATTTTATGTCTAACCTAGCCTACCTTTGTATTAATAAACTCACTACACTATCCGCATTTACACTAACATTAAGATAGCTCTGTTCATCATGGAACTATTATTGCAACATTTCAGATCATCATCTGGCGTTTGTTATTTGGACACACTAAAAATTTTAACACAAAAAATAACTGTTTCATTTCGTAATTACAGGACTTCAACTTTAATTTTGAACTGTTTTTGAATGATTTATCAACTAAATTTTGGGAACAAGCTTTTCCTAATTCTGGTGTTAATGTAGCCACAATTTACATTCATTGTTTTTATATGTAATAAATATGTACCCTCCATTCGTTGACCAGTAATTTGTTTAAGAAAAAAAACACTTGGATTACTAAAGCAATAAAAAACAAATTATACTCTGATGTATTAAAACCTTAAAAATATATGAACTATAAGCAATATAGACATATGTTAACAAGAATATATTACACAGAGAAGATAACTAGCCAAACAAAAATTGTAAATGAATTTAATAATCACTTTATAAGTATAGGTTCAAATCTTGCCTATAATATAAATCAAACAAATAGACATTTTTCCTTTTTTTTAAACAAACCTAATTTAAATTAATTACAGAGATACAGAACGGTAACTACTAACATTATCTACAGGTTTATCAGCTCCTTTATATACTGGGACAATATTCACAGTACACCAAGATGAAGGAATAACACCCTGATTTAAGATACGTGAAAATATATTACAAAGGCCAATAGAAATAAAACCACGAGATTCTTTAAGAACTCTCTGACTATTAGAATCTGGCCCCATAGAGCCGAGTTGGCGTTTAATTACCCCAGAATAATAGATCTTCTCAGAATTTGCCTTGATATCCCCCATTAAAGGGCCATTATGATATGGAGCAGTATCATGCAGCAAATTGAAATCAGTATCAGGTTCTGTTGGACCAAAAATGGAACTGAAATCTTGAGCAAATAAGTTGGAATATCATCAGTAGAAGATACAAATTAGAGTCCTGGTGGGAAAATGAGGATGAAGATGAAATATATTTTGACCCTCTAGCAAAAAACAAGATGGATGTATTTGATCAAACCGGGGACCAGCAGGTCTACATAGTTTACTTCCCAGCATAGTGGCTACAACAAGTTTAACCAACTAAGCTAAATGCCTTTCTCTAGGTATAGTATTTAGTTTTTAATTCATTGTTTTAATATATATTTTTTCTGTTTTCTTTTAGAGTATTTGAACATCTTGGGACTGTCTTTTCATTTATCACTTCTGATCTTAAAGAAAAAATAAGGATTTTAAATGAACACCTAAAAGCTACACCAGACCACTTCAAGTCTGTACAAACAATGGTAAAGTATGAACTTGATAATGACTTAACAACCAAAAAGAATCCTGCCGGTCTTCTATCTGGTTCCAGAACACTTCTTCGACTGCACAGAGCTTTACTCTTCATAAGTTCCTTCCTCAAAGAACTTGTGGAAAGTAATGAAGCTGATAGTGTCCCCAAGATGGCATCTAACATCTATGCTAGTACGATGGCAAACTACCACTCTTGGCTAATACGCAACACAGCATATCTAGCGATGCGCACGCTACCTAATAAGTCAACGCTTCAGGGACGGCTGTGTACATCAACCTCGGACAAAACACCAGAACACGTTGTTGGCGACTGTGTCAAAGAGATGATGCCAGTGTATGAAGTAGTACAGACATTTTACTCTGAACATAATATACTGGACCTTCCATAAACATTTGTGAGGTTTCATCACAAAATGAGTCGTGTTGTAAAAAAAAGCCAAATTGAGCTATTGTTACTGTATATTGTGATACAAGATATTTTAAGTTTTAATTTGTTTTTTTGAATTAATTTCATAAAGGTTGAATATAACAGGAGAAAAATAATTTTGAAATATACATGTATAAAATCATACTTTGGAGAAAATCAACTTTAAAGATAACAACATAACAACTGTTGAATTCCTACATGTTTTTCCATTGATTTTGAAAACGAAGACTTTCTGCCTAATTTTGTGAATATCTCAAAATGGCCTGCATACAACACGACTCATTTTGTTACCACACCTCACATTTACATGTCACCGCAGGACATAATTTTTTCATCATGTCTGTCCATCTGTTTGTATGTCTGTCTGTTGTCATCTTTAACCTTCGCCATAGCGGGGGCATAGTTTTTCATAAACAGTTCTTGTTTTTATTATAAATCATGATTCAATTATGATTTTTTTTGTTGAGATTTTTAAAAATGTTTTACAAATAACACTGATTAACGTCATGAAATAAGTGCAGTAGTACTATAATTTATTAAGTAACTTAAGTAAGAAAGTATAATATATACCCCAAGCAATAAGATCCTGACTGAATGGTGTGTATGTATGGAGTATGTAGTCCCGAGAACATTCAATTGCAATCTACCCCACCCCCCACGAGACCCGACCATTGCTGGCCACTTGCTGGGACTGAGCCGTGGATGTTCAAATTATTGTGTACTGCAGTATAGCAAGTGTATTTCTCATCTACCTGGGCATGTTTCAAGTCTGAAAAGCACCAAGAATTGTAATTTCACTAATAACATCCCAGAAAAGTCCAGAGGGGATTGCAATTTAAAAGTGCAAAATTATGTCAACATATTAAATCCCGACAAGAAATGTATCTGATTGCTTGGAGAATATATTTTACTATCTTCCACTGTTCCAGTAAAGTACTTGGATAACTTTATATAAGGCTTGTTGCACACATTTAACATAAAATTTATAAGGTAAATGCATTGGTTGAAAGATTGAATTTGAAGCGGCTCGTTGGAAAATCAACTCGTCCTCAATTCAACTTACCTTTAAGTCAAATAGCCCCCATGTCAACTCGTCACCACCAACTCGATCTCAAATCAGATCATCCACAAGTCAACTCATCTCTAATTCAATTCATCACCAAAAACTTGATCTCAAATAAACTCATCCCCAAGTCAACTCATCACCAACTCGATTTCAAGGACACTTCGCTATCAAGTCAATTTGTGCCCAAATTAACTTGTACCACCAACTCGATCTCAAGACTGCTCGCTGACAAGTCATCTTGTTCTCAAATCAACTTGTCCATACCAACTCAATCTCAAGACACGTCACTGACAAGTCACATTGTTCCCATATCATCTTGCCCATACCAACTCGATCTCAAAACACCTCGCTGACAAGTCACATTGTCCCCATATGAACTTGCCCATACCAACTCAATCTTAAGTCTACTTACCATCAACTTGGCTCCTCTCCAAACTTTCTCGTCCTCGGTGATCTCCAACCATATGTTAATATGAATTTTAAATTCAAAATTAAATAATCTGATTCTAATACAAATTTTATCAACATATAAATATAAAATGAGTGTAAAGATTCAAATTCAATTTTAAAAATGTTGTCTTGGGAAGAGCTGGCTTTAAGGATCAAGTATTGTGTGTCTGTGTGTATCCCAAGTGGATACACACAGACAAAATTGTCATAGGACACACTGTAACCTTGCATGAAAGTCTAAACAGAGAGGTAAAAACACAGATTTATTATTTACGGCTAGATAGAATAGAATTGCAATCTCTATGTAGGCGCCTACTATTGATGGTTGTCATCTTTCATCACAAACATATAAGTTAAATAATAATAACTGGTTTAAAATTACATTATTGTATTTTTAACATTCTTTTGGCATGAAAATTATTGACATATGTTACATATATTTTATGTTGTCAAAGTCTTTATATTTGGATTAAATTTACTTCCATTTATTGATAAATTTTAAACTTTATGAAAGGTTGGGGCGCAATTTCATCGTAGAAGAAATTAAAAAAACCTAACGTGATATGATTCGATAGTAGGCGTTTCCATGGACCTGCACTTTGGGGCTATGTATTTTATGGAAGTTCACTATCTAGCCATTACAATAATACATCTATGGTAAAAATTCACTAGAATATTCCAAAATGACGAGTTCTTTGTCCCAATGAATAATTTTACATTGTTGTTATATTATTTTTATTTTAATTATATTTCAGTGTAACGTGCTTGTTATTGGTTTTAAAATTGTTTTTATAAAAATTGCTATGACTAATTATTAAATTAAATATAATTTATTTTTATAGTGCAATGAAATAATAAAAATAATTATGCTAAATCTTAAATGCTATTGAATAAAATATAATACAATTAAGTGGCTTGCCAGAAATGACAATTATACTGTAGTCTTATTTAATTTTTTTGTTTACATAACAACACTGAAACCAAAGTACTGATTATTTACTGATTTATTATCAGGGGCAGATTTAAGGTGGGGTGGGGGCGTGGGTGAAGAGCTTAACAGGCTTAAGCCCCCTAAAATTGACCCAATTCTTTTGGTGGGCTTGAATGACAATGGACTAATGAAAATAGATGCAAGAGGCAGTATATAATACGTAAAGACCCTCGGAGGCTAAATCAGAGGTCACAACCAAAATCGGGGTTTAAGGCCCCCCCCCCAAATCACAATCCTAGATCCGCCCCTGAATATAGTAAAACTTCTGTAGCTTGAATTTACATACTCCAGATTTATTTATTTATTTTATTTATTTATTTCTTTAATGTGATAGCACTTTCAGTATCAATGTACTGGTTTCACAAGTGGATCACAATAACATCAAAATATATTTACAAAGTATAAAATAAATCATTTAAAAGTAAAATGGGCCTATGGTACAGTAATACGAAAGAAATACAAAACATATTGTATTATAAAAGTTAAGATATAAAACAGTAAGAAGTATAAAAAAAAACCAAAAAAAAAAACACAATAATATACAAAAAATATTTTTAAAAAGCTAGTTAAACTTATTGGTCTAAAGGCTAATGAACATATAGGTAGCAAACAGATTGAAATTTGATACAGTACTGTAGTATAATATAGTTTTACATGTTTTTTTGTAGGCCTACACATCTTAAGAGTAATTTCATCAATATTGGTATTTTTAATAATCTAACATTGATTTTAGAGATACCCTTTGACCCCATATGTAAAAAGAGAGGCTCTAATATACAGTCAAGTCCCAACACAACCAATGTATAGTTTCTTTGTATTAGCCTTTTACATTAATGGTATGTTTAGATTCACAGCTTAAGGGGTAGGCTAATCTGATGAGTAACTTCAAGGGTCTTCAGATACAAGACATAGCATAGGTTATATACCGTTTTAAAATGACCACCAGTGATTGCCCTATGCAGACCGATTGTAAATTTTGATTGGTAAATTCATTCAAATGTATGAGGCATACCTCCATTGAGCTTATGCTAATTTGGGAATTGCAGGAAACACAAGTTACATTCCGGATTAGTGATTTACAATACGCTAACCACCAGCTGGTACTGACAAATAATCATTTAGTCTAAACATACTGTAAGAATCTTCATTTGACTAGAATACTGTATTCTTTGTCTTGCGTGGGAGACTCCCTACATTCTCAAAATCTTCTGATTTTGCAAGAATCTGGTTCATTTTGTATTAGGCCTAAAAAATTGATACTGTACTTCGTCCTCCACTTTTGAAAGTTTTAGGGTTGAGTGAAAACCTGTCTCAGAGACCTTTTATGATTGGGTTAACAGTGGCGGATCCAGGATCCACCAAAAGAGGGGTCACACTTTTCCACTCCGGGTGGGCGTGGTTGGCAATTTTTCTGACGAGCAAAATAAAAAAAAAAAGGAAAAAGATCAACTCCCCAATTTGGTGCATTAGTACCCTATTTTGGGTTTTTATGATAGATTTTGGGCCCGGCGCATCTACCTTCCCCCCCTAACTCCGCGCCTGGCTCGTTTAATATCACGCTGGGTAAATTTCACAAAATTGTATGAATTAAAGCTATAGTAAAGTGCGCCACCGTTAATCCTTATACTTCCTAAGCCACGAGAATTTTATTTAAATTTAATTATTATAAATCACAATTTATTATTTGTAATTTATTAGGGGTCACACAGACCTTGTGACCCTCAAAATTTCACCAAGGGGTCACGTGACCCCCAGGAAAACCTCCCCCCCCCCCTTGGATCCGCCACTGGTTAATCCTTTCTATTAGTTGATTCTTTATTATTTAGTTGGGTTAATCACTTTTTATTGTTCTATAGGTAATATTGGGTCCCATACTTACTCTTGCCATAAGTAATGACTGTGATCCTTGATGGTGCTGTAGAGGTTACGAAAATTGACTCAACTTGGGGCAAGTTTATGTTGGAGCAGGAAAAAATAAGCATTTTCAAGCATATTCAAACACCAATTTTTTAGTTGGAGCTAGGAATATTAAAGCTGGTTTTTATAATTTTTTTCTGACCAAGAAACTTTGAAGAGTGGCGTCAAAGTGATTTTTGTGGCCTTATCAAGTCCACAAAAAAAACTTCGCCTTCCACTTAAATTATCAAGTGGGGCGGATGAAAAGTGAAATGTTGTTTTATAACTTTACTTACCGTATAGATGCTTGCATTGTGAAGTAAATTCCAACAGGATACATCGAGTTAAAATCATCTCTTTCTCCTCGCATGAGTACAGGATCACATGATTCAACAAAAATGTACAGTTGAACCTCCGTGTGCGGACACCTCCCAAAATGGACACCAATTCCAATACCAGTTTGTTCTTCCCATCTAATCAGTGCATTTGGTACTGCCCATAAGCGGACGTGGACACTTTTTGTCTAAAATTTAGATTTTTTTAAAACGTTTATTTACCTCCCATATGACATCCTGTAAAATTTAGTGATTTTTTTTGTACCACCACTGCAAAATCGTCCTTATATTGTAATGGCCGAGAATCATATTAATAAACCAATGATGAACAATATTTAATAAAATGTAGAATGTGGTGTCTAGAAATTTGAAAGGCCATTTTTGTTGAGAAGGCCGTGAAATGTGATACAGAAGGACATTTATACATAATTTTACAACTTTGGCCCTTTATCGGCCAAAATTCTCGTAAGCGGAAACTTTAACGGACCGACGGTCCGCTTACAGGAGGTTAAACTGTATTATAATAATATAAGGCAGCGACTGAATTTCCCAGCAGGGGATGAATAAAGTTTTCTTGTACTTTGTAACTGCACAATGGGAAATTACTGGGATGTCATTTGCAATGGATTAGTGTCACATCTAAGAGTACAACACTCATCTAGGCCTACTTCATGCTACTGAAACTGGAAATAACCTCCAGTCCTATAGAGTTCTCTACTGTAATGTCACAACCATGGGTGGCACCATTTGTTGGTAAAAGTAACGAAAAATGCGATCAACAACCGATCTTCGCTAGCCTAGGCAAAAAAGCATTGCTAATTTTTGTCTCTAACCTACAGCCTTTTGTAATATTTTAGATTTAATGTGATAACCAATACCTTATAAGCTTCTGTTATCAGTACCTTCTGATAGTAAATTACTGGTTTAAAAGGTCTCATTGCAAAATGCCCATCCTATTATTAACTTATGATTACAAAATCATTCAGGCATAAAATGGTCATAATTTAGAAAACAAAGGGTGCCAACGATTGTTTTCTAATTTTGTGACATAAACAGTATATTGTTCTCTATCAGCTTATAGATTGGCAGAGGGTCCTGCTTGTAGTAGTAATAAAGCAATTAACGTTACATCGTATCCTACCAGTAATGTAGTTGAATAGCGGTAACCTCAGTTTAGTATGTCAACGATTCTTAAGCCGGGCACTCAATACGTCATGCGATGGTCGCACCACTAAACTGTCGCTCCCTGTGTGTGTGGTTGCCAGACGCGATGACAGTTTTCTACTTGTGGGCTGATGTTTTTTTTTAGCAATTCAACAGAGAAATCACAAAAAAAAACACTTGGGCGATGAGTAGAAGACTGTCATCGCGTCTGAAAACCACACACAAAGGGAGCAAGGGTTTAGTCGTGCGACCGTCACACGATGCAGTAAGTACCTGGCTTTAGTTTCAACAAAAAAAACACATCAACACAATGTTAATCCTGCCAGTAAATTTATTAGCAAGGTTTAAAATGTCTTCTCAAAGAACTTTGCCAGGACTATAAACCAAATCATCATTAAGATACCAAGACCCAGTAGTTGATATGAACATTAAAAGCTACAGTCAACATTACAACACACAGTTAAATCCAACTACAGTTACACTGGCACTAACTTACATTATGAAATTAAAAAAGTTAAAAAGAATATTTTTACAGGAGCATTGTTATTGGTTTTCATGTGGAATTAGAGTTATATATAGTGAAACTAAAGTGTGAACATTCTATTCTGGGAATGTATTATTTTATGCTGTTATGGTGCCTTAAAAGGGGAAACTATGACAACAGAGACTGGTAATTTATTATTTTAACAATTTTATTAAGTGTATGTAAATAGAAAATAAAGTTCAAAAGAAAATAATTAAAAATATAATAACATTGGTTTAATAAAACACTAAAGAGAATTTGGTATAAGTCCATCCAAAATTTGACCTCTGTTGCACATTTTCAAAACATGGGTATAAGCCCAACCAAAACTGACTTTTTCCATATCCGAGGTTAGTGGGCTTATACCAGGGTATATGTCCATATCACACACTGATTGTGATTTCATGTTTAATCTAGTGGGCTAGGGTCAGTATGGCAATTTTATAATCACAATGGAAACCAAAAATTTTGAGTTCGATGGATTTCAAAGAGTCCAGAGAATGATTCTCCCCAGTTAGGCAGAAAACTGCTGTAACATAGTTCATGTGCATGTTTTTCCCCTGAGGCTTTCCACAAAAGCATGTTAATTTTCTTAGTTTCATTATATACAACTCTAAGTATGGAATGCACTTTACACAACTATAATTTGGTATTTAATGGATAATAATGTGTATCTATGTATTAACATAATCAGTACTATTGGAATATCAAACACTGTTATCAAACTTAGATTTTTACTAAAATATATTAAAGTGAATGCTATCATACCTATTATTTTACAAGGGTTTGTAATTAAAATAAAATCACTTTGCGCTTTGATTTATTATTGCATTTTAAGGGTTAGAAACTAAAATGTGAAGCCACCCATATCAAAGCTTTAACAAATTAAAAATAGTAATCATTTAAAAAAACTGATGTTGATCTTAACCAACTGTACATGAAAAATAAGTGAATTTAACTATCATGCTGAAAAAAAGAAACAGTTAATAAAAGTTATAAATAAAGTTAAAAAATAAACATAAAACAGCAAAAGAAATGTGAAATTATTTCCATCAAAAGGTAAAAGTCAAAAAATATCAATAAAATCTTCATATTATTTACAAAAGTTAATCACAAAATGCAAAAGTAAAAATATGATTAAGATTTGACTTGCATACTCAGAACGTAATTTTCAGGATCACACAATTTACATAATAGAAAAAACTAAATAAATTTACACATATATTATTAGTTTTTGTTTCATTCTTGTCACATCCACAATGCTATCAGTATTACTGATGTGTAAATTGTTTATCCTTAATTATTACTTTGTTTTGGTATAAATACCACAATGAATACATTAATTCTATTAAAATTTAACCTAATTACATTGTCATATCTCTTCGCAATGACTCTGGAATTAACCAGTAGAAATATCAAAAACTGAATTCAGAACTATGAATACTAATCAAAATTAGGTGCATTCTCTTTCACATTAAGATTCTAGGTACTGTAGTCAATTATTCCGCAAGTAGTTTACAATATCAACTTAAAATTGAAGCAATCTGTTTATACAACTGGAATGCATACATGATGCCCATTTAAAGCTACTGATAACCTGGAATAGACATCCACCTTGTATATATACTTATTCTACACCTGGAATATGGATTCATCTTGTATACATATTGTTTTAGTTCCTAGAATATTCATCCACTTGGAATACTAAGCTGCCGGCTTACCTATGTATTCATAGTTACATTCTGTACATCCATATGGCTAATTCATCTGGAAGAATTCCATGATATAAAAACATGGAATACATAAAATATGCATCTTTAGTATTAAACTTTGAATCCATCTAGGTTTCAGCATTCCCTTTAATTCCACATGCTTTTTATCATCTGAAATACATAGCTAATGCATTGACTAGTCTTTGCATCCATATGGATTTCAGCATTCACTTGTAATTCCACATGTTCTTAACATCTGGAATACATAGGTAATGTGCCCATTAGTATTTGCATCAAACTGGAATGCAGCATTCAGCTTTTAATTCCACATGGTTAACATCTGGAATATATAGGTAATGTGTCAACTTGTCTTTGCATCGATCTGGAATACAGCATTCCACATGGTTTAAACAACTGGAAGGCTTAGCTAATGCATCCTATTAATGTTGAAATCAATCTGGAATCCAACATCCACCTAGTATTCCTAGTATTAGCATTAATCCATATGGATGGAATTAGACATGGTTTAAACACTAAATACCAAATTCATCTACTAGTCTTTCCTTCGATCTGGAATTTTAGCATTAAACTGTAATTCCACATGGTTTAAACACCAAACTTAGCTAATACACCTATAATACTGGAACCACCTGGAATGCAACTTCTATCTGATATTCCATGTGGTTTAAATAAATGGGGAAACAAAGGTCAATGTATCTTCTGGTTCTAATATTGATATTCACTGAGTATTCCGCATGGTTTAAAAAAATGGAAAGCATAGTATTAATGCATCTTTTAATATTGACATCCATATTCTAAATTCACCTCCCGCCCTGGAATTCCACATTGTGTAAAGAACTGGAATTTTCAGTTTTTAGCATAGCCAAATCATATTTGAACAACTGGAACGCTTAGCTAACACATCTTTAGTTTGGGCATCTACCTGGAATTCCACATGGTTAATGCAAATGGAATGCATAGCTAATGATCTTTAGTATTGGCACCCATTTTCTAATACTGGCGTCCACCTGGAATGCAAACCTGGAATTCTCACATGGCCTTGATTTACAACCACCAAATACCTATTGTTACACATAGTTTACATTTATAAATTTCACATATACCAAAACAATGTAGGAGTATGCAGTTTCACATTGGCTATTTATCAACAATAAGCTATAGTATTTACGTGATCAAACATTGCAAAACTGCATAGATATTATATACAACAGGCTGGTTAAGTACAGTAACTGGGAATGACCCAAAATGGTACTTTCAATTGACACTATTATACAGTTGGTTAAACAGATTCTGAATGTGGGGGCGGGATTACTTGAACATCAAAATTACAGATGCAGTGAAACATTGGTGGTGTGCAAACAGCTAAGAATATTTTCTCAGACTGCATAAATGAAACAATAATTGTACTGTATTTTTTGACCACATACAAGAACACGACACCAAGTATACATCCACAGTATTTAGTTGAGATTAAAGCATCCAAATACAGTCCAATTGGATATTTTAACAGTACAGTATAAATCAGTTTAAAATGCATGTCATTTATGTTAACCCTCCACCGTTATGTTCCTACATTATGTCACCATCCTTTACATCATTTATCGTCACATTTATTATACCAGCGTGATTATACACTTTGCAGGATTTACCACTATATATATTTTTGTGTTATCTACAATTATTCTTAATAATAAGCAATACAATTTTTCTTTCACTGGAAATTAAAGGCACATTTGGGGAGGGAGTGAAACATATTGCTTGATAAAAACCATTTACTAATTAGATTCATAATTTTATACCAAAGCAAACAATATTTATTTTACACAATTCTACAAAGTAGTAAAATCCATTCTGTACATAGGTCCCATTTGAAGATGAACAGATATAAAATCACAAAATTCATCAAAGTTTAAAATGTTGACAAAGAATAAAATACATCTTGTTCGCCAAACTCAAACCACTATAATATTGTTGAAACTTGTTGACATATTATTATAATATAATACCAGTTCCATCTGGTTTGAACTGGGTTTACAGATTACAACATATGTTAAGAATCCGGTTTACTCCAGTTGAAACTAGTTTGACTTAAACAATTCTTGTTGCTTTTGTTTCATTGAAATCATATTTCAATCACTTCTTTTGAGTGTTAATCAGCAATAGTTTGTCATATTGACCACTTAGATATCATTTATCATTTTGTTTAAGTTCACACATTATAAATTGTTCTCCAAGAATATTCATGTTCAAAGCTCTCTGATTTGAATTCAGTTTTTTTTTTACCTTCTGTAACAATCACTGATTTGACACAATGTTGAATTGACCCATGTAAATCTCAATATCATCCTTACTAACAAGAAATATCAAATCAGGCAACGAGAGACCACTGATTCATAACTTCATTTGCACGAATATTATCCCTTCTTTAAATCTTCAAATACAATCAAAGTCTAGTCTCTCCATTGAAGAATAAACAAATTAAAACTCCCCAAACAACTTTTCATTTATTTGTAGCCATTTGCTGAGTTACTTCTATAATCACATCCATCTTTTATAATTTATTGTTGATAATTCCAAGGAAATGCAATAGTTTATTCTCTACGTAATATTCAAGTAGTGATTTATACAATTCCACAGGAAGTAATCAAAATCATCAATAATTATCTTGTCTTCATAACACATAAGCTTGACTGTTTTTGTGCAACATTTTTCAAGTACACGTCGTAAATATCCAGCTGCTGGTATAAATGTATTCCTTGATTCCTACATCAACTCCAGTGTCTATAAATGCATTCCTTGATTCCATTATTAATTCCAGTGTTTATAAATGTCTTTTTGGTTTAATTCTACACCCATGAATCAATATTAGGATCATCTCCGGGCCCATTCAGCTGTATGCTTGTAACATGTTGTGATTCTGGCGCATCTTCATAATTGTCGGTTAAACTTTGCCTGTACCTATTCTTCTTTTCTTTGTCAACTTTTGCATAAACAGGCTCACGATTTGGTGATGTAGTAATTTCGTTTTCCTGCAAAATACAAATAGTATGTTAAAATTACCAATGCAGTGACATGAAAATACTCAGTTAGCCATTGTGTCCAGTAATACAGTACTCTTAAAACTCAAATGTCTGCATAAACTGCAACAGCTGCAAAACATTGTAGTATATGCCACCTAATGGAGGATTATAAACAGCTACAGTACACAACAAAATACCTCAGTAACTACAGCACTAGTAAATATAGTACATCATAAAATATTGCATCAACTACATTACATACACAGAAAAATGCATCAACTGCAGTACTTAAAACACTGTATGAACTGCAGTAACAAAGTGGTGGGTCGACTGAAATACATAATAAAATACTGACTAAACTGTAGAACATAACAAATACAGAAATTTCAGTACAAAATAAAATACTTCAGTAACTACAGTAAATACAAAAATACTACAAACTGCAGTAAATTAACAAAACTTTTTTTTTAATTAACTGTAGTCAATAAGATAATGCATAATATGTAGTACACAACAAAATATGTAGCAAATGCAGACATTTCACAATTGCTGCAGCAATGCAGTAACAAAACAAAATGCTGCAGCAACTGATAAACACTGGCAAGTGTTTTCTTCAACAATGCAATTCTGCAGTGTATACAAAAATAATGAAGCAAGTATACAGTATACTCCAACTGTTACTATGCTCACAGTAGGGTCAATCTATTCTTAGCCAAAATGGCTAAAGGTTGCCATTTTTTAAGCCAAATTATAACTTAAAAAATAATATTGTTTAATAATAATAATATTATTATAAATTAAAAAAAAAAGATAAAAATGGCTGCAAAATGGAGTTATTGTTGGATTTTCATTTAGCCAATTTGGTTAATGAGGTCATTTTTATTTTAGCCAAATCAGAATTCCAGTAGCAATTGGCAACTTAGCGAATGTTTATAGTGACCATAGAGTTATAATACATAATGTGCTACAGCAATAGCAGAGCGATGTTAAAATATGTACTTGGATTATATGACCAAAGCTTGCGGCACTCACCCTTGTCATACCATACATTGGAACAGAGCCAGCTGGTGGTTTGAATGAGTTGTTATCAACACTAGAGTATGTAAAATCTTGCATGCCTATTTTTTCTCCGCCTGAAGGGTACCGGTGGTGTTCTAAAAGTGAGGTACAAAAGCCACATTTATATAAAGGCAACAGCAACATTATTAGTTTGAGCAGTACAAAATATACACTCAACCCTCTCTAAACAATTTAAAACGACCCTGCTAAAGTTTAGTCCAGACTACCAAACTGATTTGATATTTCTATGTATGGTCATAGATGGAAATCAATATGGCCATATATAGGCATGTGAAAGTTTTTTTTTGTAAAATAAATTTGACAGAATGGACTGAGCTTAAGTCACAGTATACTGATTATCAATTTTCCAATGCAGCTTCCTCAAAAGTTACATTTTGAATTTGTCTTCAGCAAGACAAAGATGATTCCTGTAACTTTTCTTGTAATATTTTATTACACATTGTTTAGTGTTATTTAACTTGCACTGTTAGTGGCATCTATGACTAAGTGCATACTATATTCTATTTGAGTATACAATGGTGTACAAGACACGATTCAGTTATTAAGTGTATATTATGGTTATACATCTCTAGCTTCTGAAACCCATGCTATATACTTGGGTGCATTTCAATTCTAAATTGGTTGTGCATATGAATTAAGATATATAGCCAATGCAACATGGTACAGTATAATGCTTTCAAGTTCAGACACGATACATGGAAACTATAGCTAAGTTCAACAGTTTATGATATATAAATAGGTGGATACAAATGTATAAAAGGGCATTTAATTTCAAGCAAAATATTCATATGAGTACCCATACATATAGAACCAGAGAACAAAATAAATGAAGCCAAAATATATATTTTTAATTCAAAAGTACTGCCACATATTAAGGAAGTTTGACTTAACTGTTTACACAGCAAAACAATGAAAATGTAAAATAAATTTTTGAAAATGAGATTAAATTCTTCAAAATGATAAGTATTTTACCCTTGGTGTAGTTTTGAACCTCTTCTGCAGATGCATAAGCTGGATCATACACATCACTCACTGCTTGCAATACAATGAGCAGCACAGGCAAATATACAGATATAATGAGCATAGAGAAAGGTAGAGAGATGGAAACAAAAAGCGATTAAAAAACAAAAGCCATCCAATACATTACCAACACAGGCCTCACAGTATTTGATGACCATAATCAATTTGTGACTCCAAGGGCAAACTTGATTTGATATTTTGTGACTCGATGGGCAACCTTGCTCAAGGGAGACCCCACTTACATTAAATAACTACCACCTACTCCCCAAAACAAGGCATAAAAATAATTGTTGCCTAGGTTAAATTAATTAATTTTTGAAACTCTGTAGTAGTCAGTTGGTCATACTTTTTTGGTAGACCCATTTTACCCAATATTCTGCAATGTGATTTGTTTAAATGGAATGCCTACAGTATATTTTCGGGATAGTTTTATAAGTTTCTTAAGCTCAATCCAGACTATCAAATTTTATTTGACAAAAAAAACGTTGACACACCGATATATGGTAATGGTATATCCATGTATGTTTATGATCTGATGTCATTATGACCATATATAAGCATTTCAAAGTTTTTTGTCAAAGAAAATTTGATAGTCTGAATTAAGCTTTATAATTTCCAGGACAACTCTATATATTATATTTTTTGGGATATTTATATGTATTTAATTAAAAATCATAAAATATGAAGATAAAAAAACAAGTCGATCCGACAATAAGACGCGGAAAGCTACGCACAGTATGTAACAAGAAGTTAATCCTTAACTTGTA
>JAOTQE010073711.1:0-16606 GCA_025631205.1 Nesometra sesokonis
AATAAATGTTTTTATGGATGGTGAAACTGTAAGATTAAGAGGAAGTGAATTCCATATTTTGGGACCTGTGTACCTAAGATTGTGTTGAAATGAAGTTTTTTTGTGTTTAGGAATGTGGAGTTTATTTGAGATTCTTGTACTATAGTGGTGCAATTCGTTATTATGTAAAAATATGGAACATAGATGAGACGGAAGAATAGAGTTTAAACTTTTATATACGAATGAGCATTGCTGAAGTGTGTTGAGATCTTTGAGTTTTAATAATTTAAGGGAGTGAAATAAGGAATCTGTATATAGTTCTTGTCCTGACATTTCTTTTTCCCTGAAGGAGTTTGGACATTTTCTCTCGAGTGGAGTGATCAAGGCACCAATACAGTATTAATATTTATACAGTGGCGGATCTAGCAGTTAATAGGCCTATAAGGTACCTAGCTACCTACCTTTGTTTCAGTGAAAAAATGACAATGAAAGCAGCTAAGTAACCAAACAAGGAAAAGAGTAGGGTTTGCGACGTCCTGTTTAGGACATTAGCGTACATTATTTCATTACATACCTTGAATTTTTAGTTGTGTGTACTACAACCTTCATCAAAGGTGTAGCACACAACTGAAATTCAAGGTATGTACAATATTGTGTTGTGCTCAAAAGTTTAACTTTTATTAACATGTCATTCCACTGTTGGACGTATCCCTCTTCTAACCTTTTCCATCTTTTTGTGTCTCTGGCTACCGTCATCCATGTGTGTTTTGGTCGTCCATCCGTCTTCTTTTCGGTCTTCCCTTTTCTTTTTTCTTCTCTTCTGTAATTTTTATGGTCCATCTGTTATCTTTTATTCTTGCCAGATGACCAGCCCATTTCCATTTTTGTTTTCCAATGAAGGTATGTATATCATTTACTCTTGTTTTTTTTTTCTCTTATGGTCTTGCAAGGCATTTTATCTAATAAGACAATTGTTATATTAAGCATATTTCTTTTCATATTGTGTTGTAACAGTTTTATTTTGTTTATGTTCTCTTTTGTGAGTTTCCGTGTTTGTGTTCCATATATCAGCACTGGAATGATGCATTGGTTGAAAACCTTCCTATGTAAGCTCATTGGAATCTTCTGGTTACATAAGGTATACTGGTATCTTCCAAAAGTCTGCCATCCAGCGTTAATTCTTCCAGTAATTGCTGCTTCTGTTGGGTTGATAGTTTGGCCTAAGTATTTGTACTTCTTTACTCGTTCTATGTGTGTTCCTCCTATTTTTTTAGACTTGTCAGTTTCATAGTTCACAATGAACTTAGTCTTCCCTTTGTGTAATTTCAGACCTACTTTCTCACTTTCTGTATTTATTTTATTAAGCTGTTTTTTCCATTTTTTAAAACTGAGTTAGTTGTTAGTACAATGTCGTCTGCGAATTGTCTCAGAAAGGTCTGAGAGACATTCACCATTGATAGTTATTCCGTTTTCTTTTATGTCTGCTTTTTTTCATTACATTTTCCAGTGCAGCTGTAAATATTTGTTTTAACTTATAAGGTCTCCTTGTCTTACACCCCTACTGATTTGTATGAGGCGTGATTCATCTTTTTCTATGTGGATCCCTCCTGTAGTTCTTTCATATATACTTGTTTTGTTTGTTACCGGTATATTTGTTTAAAACAAATGAACTTGGAAAATACACCAAGTGACTGGCAATTATGTAAAAATTAAAAATCCAACTCAGCTTTTGATAAACGTAAAGAATACTTCTCAAACTTTCTTAGAAAATATATAGGTAAGTCACTTGAATTGAAGTCCTTAATGATGGTACCAAATGACCGCGACAGATGAAATAAATTAAAGATCAAAGCATCACTAGACACAAAATTACCTAATGTGCAAGCGAAGGATGTGCAAAGTATATGTAGCAGGTTACTGAGAAGTGAACTATCAAAATAAAAAACAAACGGAAGTGAACGACCTTGTCTATCGGAATTTTGGCCTGTAATTACATCGTACTACTTCAGTTTTAACCAAGTATAAAAGCTTGTTTGACTAAAAAAACATTTGAAAAATCATCCATCAGTAGCAGGTCCATTGGGTTTCAAGAGGTTTCTTGGCAACTCCCAAAAAGGTTAAAGCCGGGCACTACTGCGTCGTGTAACAGTCGTACGACTAAACCGTCACTCCCTGTGTGTGTGGTTTCAAGACGCGATGACGGTCTTCTCGTCGGCCGACGGTTTTTTAGTAATTTCTCTGTTAAATCACTAAAAAAACGTCGGCCGACGAGTAGAAGACTGCCATCGCGTCTAGAAACCACACAAACAGGGAGTGACGGATTACTCGTGTGACCGCCGTACGACCGTAGGGGGCCCGGCCTAAGGACTAGGCCGGGAAGACTATAAGAGGGCTTCTGCCAGGAAAATGTACATTAATTGTACAGTGATTAAAACGTAGATTCGGCAAAATGGTTGCAAAAAGTTTTTTGGTTTTATTTTTTGTTTGCTTCTTGTCGAAATTAAAGCGAGTACTTGTTTAGACTATGCAGAAAGTGAAATAATCTCACAAGGGGATGCCACTTTGTGATGTCATCAACGCGACACTATAAAAGAAAACTTCCTGAACACTTAAAATATAGATCAAATTTTTATTTCAGGTATATGTCAATATGTATTCCTATATACAATAATAATTATAAAATATGTACAGCAATGTAACTAAAATGTGCCAATTTTGTGCAGAGAGGGTAAAACTTCCCATGGAAGGACTATTCCTATATTTTTTTACCAATATAAGATTAATTAGTGATGTTAGGAGAATGAAAAATAAGAAAAAAACATAGAGTGACGGCATGTTATGGTGGTAACCGTAAGATAGGGGTCCAGTTCAAGAACAATTAGTCTTTCACCCGTATTCTTGAAACCGACTATAGTCGTAGTTTTGAACTAAAACTTAAAAAGTGACGTCATTTCATATTCTTAAAACCAACTACGACTAGAACTCCAACTAAATCAAGCGAACCTACCTCGACTAAATCGCGGCCCCGGAAAGCCGATTTTTCTAGCCTCACCGGGAGTATACTATGATTAAATAAACTTTGACCAATATTTTAAAGTTATTAATAAACATTTAATTTTAAAAATTTATTTTAAAACTGTAACTTGTTATATCTAAAATCGATTAGCGAAGTTGATAATTATATACAATTTTTAAAATATGATTAAAATTGTGTTTTGGCAACCCAAAAAAATCACGAAATATGTTTAATTAAGTCCGACTTGGTTTAGTCGAAGTACAAACTTGAACTAGATAGGAATTTTAAGTCGAAGTTGCAACTAGAACTATTTTAATCCTAGTTTGAACTACGACTACAGTCGGTCTCAAGAATACGGGCGTAAGTTCTGTGCATACGAGACACATCATAGGCAAATAATATATTTAGACTGGATAAGATTATTTATTTATTTTATTTTTGCCTCATTTATATAGCGCCCTTTCCATGAATACTCATGCTGTGAAGCGTTTTACAATAAACATCAAATACAAATGAATTACAATATTATAAATTATACATGATAGAAATATATTAAATTACCTTATTGATATGATATGGGGTATATAATTGTTATTTACAATATTACAATTAATAGCTGGATAGTCCCACCTCCCCACCAAAAAAAGCAATCCGCTTCTCATGACATTAAAAACTAACACATCTGAATCATGCTCTGTTTTAATTCGTTAGAATTAGATTATAATTAGTACTGGAATCCGGTTTCATGAGGTTGCATGACGACTGGCAAAAAAGAAAGTAAGATGAAGACAACTAATATTCAAGAGGTTTTTTTTTTTTAATTCCTGAAGCAAGATAAAAAAGATGCATTCTTGTCATTTATGGAGTATTTCTATATAGGATTCTATCATATATTACTTTATGTTATGTTTAGATGTCCAAGTTGCAGAAGGAGGCGTGCTGTCTTTAGGGATTTACGAGACCAGCTGAAGGAAATGCAAATGGTAATGAAGCTGGAAGCACAATACCACGTACGAGAGGAGAAATAGGAACAGGAGTAGGAGGGTCGACAGCAGCAACAGGATCAGAGGTAACAGAGTATGGAGGAGCTAGAAAGAAATTTAACAGAAGCAGGGACAGCAGTAAGGGTAAGAGGAGCAGCATCAACCGTAACAGAAGTAGCATTATTTGTGGAAGTGGTATCAGGAGATGGAGCAAGAAGAGTGGGACTATTTTCAGCACCAGCATAGAATAGCATCCAGCTGGATTTCTGTCTCCGTAGAAGCGACGATGAAAGGTTGCATGACGACTGACAAAAAAGGAAGTAAGATGAAGGAAATTTAATATTCAAAAAGTTTCTTTAATTCCTGAAGCAAAATTTAGAAAAAAAATGTTTTCTTGTCATTTATGAAATATTTCTTTATATACAGTATTTTGTTTTCGAAAACTTTGTTGGAGGATTCTATCATATATTACTTTATATTATGTTTAGATGTCCAGGTGGCAGAAGAGCGTGCTATCATTAGGGATTTACGAGAATTGATACCAGCAGAAGAAAATGCAAATGGTAATGAAGCTGGAGGCCCAATAGCAGGTGCGAGAGGAGAAGAAGGATCGGCAACAGAAGTAGGAGGTTTGTCAGCAGCAACAGGATCAGAGGTAGCAGCATATGGAGGAGCTAGAAATAAATTTAACAGAAGCAGAGACAGCAGTAAGGGTAAGAGGAGCATCATCAACCGTAACAGAAGTAGCATTATTTGTGGAAGTGGTATCAAGAGATGGAGCAAGAAGAGTGGGACTATTTTCAGCACCAGCATAGAATACCATCCAGCTGGATTTCTGTCTCCGTAGAAGCGACGATGAAAGGTTGCATGACGACTGACAAAAAAAAGTAAGATGAAGGCAATTTGATAATATTCAAGAGGTTTTTTAATTCCTGCAGCAAGGTAAAAAAGAGATGCATTCTTGTCATTTATGGAGTATTTCTATACATACAGTATTCGTGTTGGAAAATTCTATCATATATTACTTTATATTATGTTTAGATGTCCAGCTTGCAGAAAGAAGCGTGCTGTCCTTAGGGATTTACGAGAATTGATACTAGCAGAAGAAAATGCAAATGGTAATAAAGCTTGAAACACAATAGTAGGTGTGAGAGGAGATATAAAAGAAGGAACAGGAGTAGGAGGGTCGACAGCAGCAGCAGGATCAGAGGTAACAGCAGGTGGAGGAGCTGGAAGTGTAACAGAAACAGGAACAGAACAGTGAGTGTAGGTGGAGCAGCATCAGCCGTAACAAGAGTAACATCATTTGCGGAAGTGATAGCAGAGCAGGAAAAGTGGCAAGATCAGCAGCACTGTCAGGTGAGGGAAGCGCAGTAACGATATCAGTAAGGGCAAGAGCAGCAGCAGTATCAGCAGCCGTAGCAGGAGCAGCATTATTTGCGGAAGTGGTATCAGGAGCAGAAAGAGTGGCAAGATCAGCAGCACCAGCAGGAGAGGGAAGCGCAGTAGCGATATCAGTAAGGGCAGGAGCAGCAGCAGTATTAGCAGCCGTAGCAGGAGCAGCATTATTTGCGGAAGTGGTATCGGGAGCAGGAGAAGTGGCAAGATCAGCAGCACCAGCAGGAGAAGGAACCGCAGTAACGATATCAGTAAGGGCAGGGGCAGCAGCAGTATCAGCAGCCGTAGCAGAAGCAGCATTACTTGCGGAAGTGGTATCAGGAGCAGGAAGAGTGGGAAGATCAGCAGCACTGACAGGTAAGGGAAGCGCAGTAACGATATCGGTAAGGGCAGTAGCAGTATCAGCAGCCGTAGCAGGAGCAGCATTACGTGCGGAAGTGGTATCAGGAGAAGAAGTGGCAAGATCAACAGCACCAGCAGGAGAGGGAAGCGCAGTAATCAGTAAGGGCAGGGGCAGCAGCAGTATTAGTATCAGCAGCCGTAGCTGGAGCAGCATTATTTGCGAAAGTGGTATCGGGAGCAGGAGAAGTGGCAGTAAGGAATCGCAGTAACGATATCAGGGAAGAGAGGGAAGCACAGTAACGATATCAGTAAAAACATGGGCTGCAGTAATATTAGCAGCCGTAGCAGGAGCAACATTACTTGCGGATGTGGTATCAGAAGCAGGAGAAGTGGCAAGATCAGCAGCACCAGCACGTGATGGGGAAGAGGCAGGAACAGTAGCAGTAGGGCGGGAGTATTGAAAGTGTAGGAGTAGGAACAATAGCAGTAGCAGGTGCAACATCGTCCTTACCAGTAGCAGCATTATTTTCAGAAGTGGTATCAGGAACTGGAAGAGTGGGAAGATCAGCAACACAAGCAGGTGATAGAGAAGGAGCAGTAACGGTAGCAGTAAGTGCGAGAGCAGCAACAACCGTAGCAGGATTATCAGTATAGGGATTTCGGAAGTGGTATCAGAATTAGAAGCAGGAAGAGTTGAAAAATCATCAGTACCAGTACGCAGGGACGAGGAGCAAGAACAGCACCTGCTGACATTGAAAACTAACACATCTGAATCATGCTCTGATTTATTTCGTTTTATTAGAATCCGGTTTCGAAAGAGGATCATTGATATCTTGGAACTCAAAAACAAGAATCTGAATACCCGCTTTGACCAGCTGGATTTCTGTCTCTGTAGATGCGACGATAATAATATTCAAGAGGTTTTTTTAATTTCTGAAGCAAGCAAAAAATAAAAACACTATTTATGAAAAAAACAGATGCATTAAGTCCATGGGAGAGAGCCATGGCCCCCTATTGGAAAAGAGAGGAATTCCTATTGGTGAAATTAATCGTGCCATAACAAGATCGAAACTCAAAAATCCAGAAAATAACCACTTAAAAACGTCAGAAGAAAAACGGGTATCCCAACGCATTTTTAAACTCTGTTATAAAAACACATTAAATAGACAGATTACAAAACAAGACATCAACGATCAGCCTATATATCTTAAACTGCCTTTTGTCAAAGAAGAACTTAAAAGACAAGCGCAATCACTTATCAAAAGAACAGGACTACTACCACGTCAACAATCTTTAAACCACCGAAAGACATACATAATTGTCCCGAAGGATACGAGACATGGGGCGGATTGCTATAAGTGGTCTTTATACAGTCTTAACGTTAAGATCGTCTAAAATTGTGACGTCACGCACGGTCTTATAAATGATCTTAAATCACTTACAATATGACGTCAGCATTTTGCCTGCTTTATTAAATTGTTATAATTATAATTATTTACACCATATCATGAAATTAAAACTCGTATAACATTTTTGTAAAATATTGAAAACAAAGAAGTATGCCAAAATGGTAACAATGGCGTATTATAATACTTCTTACAGTGCAAAAGAAAATACTAAATTATATTTTAGGATGTTCATCTCTACAACTCAACAGAGAATGTAAACAAATTTTTGATTAAATTTGTAAATTGTGCGCATTCCTTCCGAATAAAAAATGTTTACCACGTTATACTATGTAAAGAAAATAAGAGCGGTGTAGCGGTGAGAGAGTATCATTGATAAATTGGAATTTAAAAACAAGAATCTGAATACCCGACTCGACCAGCTGGATTTCTGTCTCCGTAGAAGCGACAGTGAAAGGTTGCATGACGACTGACAAAAAAGGAAGTAAGATGAAGAAAATTTAATAATATTAATAAAATATTTTCAAATTCCTGAAGCAAGATTTAAAGAATGCTTTCTTGTCATTTATGAAGTATTTATACACAGTATACAGTATTTTTGTTTTCGAAAAACTGTGTTGGAGGATTCTATCATATCTCAATTATACCTGTTTTGTATGGGGAAGCCAAAGTAAAAATGATCATGACAGACTCGAGACACTTCAGGTTCAAATGGCACGATATATTTTAAAGGCCAATAGAAATACACCATATGGAGACTTAAGATGGTTTCCACTTAAAGTAAATCAAGATGTTGCTAAAGCTAAATTTTTTAACTACGTAATGCCTTTGGAGAAATACCGATGGCCTAACATTTCATTTAATTCAAATTTAAATACCGTGCACAAATTTAAATTAATAGATAATTTTATTCAAACATGCAATGATATAAATTTTGACATTGACGAAAATTGATACCAGCAGAAGAAGACGCTGATGGTATAGAAGCTGGAAGCACAATAACAGGTGCGAGAGGTGAATTAGGAGCAGGAACAGGAGTACGAGGGCCGACAGCAGCAACGCGGAAGTGGTATCTGGTGCATGAAAAGTGGCAAGATCAGCATCACCAACAGGTGCGAGAGCAGCATCAGCAACCCTAGCCTAGAAGGAATAACAGTAGTTGCGGAAGCGGTATCAGGAGCCAGAGCAGGAGGAGTGGGATGATAAGCAAGTGAGGGCAAAAGGAGCAGGAACAGTAGCAGTAAGGGGGAAGCAGAATTAAGCCTCTTTTCCTGTCAATCGTCAACTTTAACGATTTTTAACTCAACGCAACTCGCCCCAACTTAACGATCGACAGGAAAAGAGGCTTTAGCCGTATCAGGAGCAGCATTGTTTGCGGAAGTGCTATCAGGAGCAGTAACACCTCCCTCACCTGCAGAACCAGCAGGTGAGGGAGGAGCAGGAACGGTAGAAGTAAGTGGGAGAGCAGCATCAGCCGTAGCAGGAGTAGCAATTTATTACGGAAATGGTATCAGTAGGAAAAGCAGGAAGAGTGAGAAAATGAGCAGCACCAGCAGGTGAGGGAGGAGCAGAAACGGTTACAGTAAAAGGAGCAGCATTATTTGCGGAGGTGGTAGCAGGAGTAGGACGAGTGTGGGGGTCATGACAATTGAAACCTTAAAACATTAACTTTAAAACCTTAAATCTCTTATTGGTGTAGGAGGTAGAAAGAAGAAAGCAACCGCCTGGTAAACCCATGACGTAGAAGGTGCAGTGAAAGCTAAGCAGAAAGCGTTCCGAACGTGGGTATACCTTTCATTGGCTGGCATGCAGAAATACTTCTCCGAAGATTATATTGTAAACTTCAAAGGAATCTCTCTAAAGATGTTAAATTCATTACATTATGAAAAATAAAAAAATATCTCGTATTTCACATCGACAAAGGATATCACACCACTTGATTACAGAAGTTCCGTAGTATACCACTTCAGATGCCCAGGATGTAAACATGATTATATTGGTAAAACAGATAGGTGTTTTATTACTAGGGTAAATGAACATGTTACCTCTTCAAACATTGTTGTTTATAACCATGTCAAATCTTCTGAGAATGTTCAATACAGTTTAGGCCTTCATAATTTACCCAACACATTTAATAATAATTCTGTTGTTAATTTTAAGCCCTTAATTTTATCAAACACTAGTAAAATTTACAGTTTTTTGAATTGGTCTCTTTTATTATTAAAAAGCTCATCCTATCCATCGAAATAAGCCTTTGTTAAACTGCGGTCTAAGGGCGTCCAAAAAGTTGAAATTGTTTATCTGACTTTCTACTCGTGACCAATCGCGCTTGCTGCGTATTTTTCTATTATTCTTATTCTTTGTAAATATCTCTTTTGCAATGAGATATTTGCATATTGTAGTATTTTTGGTAAATTTTGTAAATATCTCATTCCTGATGACTTAATAAAAGTTGAAACGTTGAGAAATCATGCCTCACTTTCCTTATTTGGGGTTACTGTTATTCTATGTTATTACGTAAAATGTATCTTAAGTTATAGTTTGAATGACATGTCACCAGACAATTCATCTATGAGATTCAATTGTAATATTGAACAGTTTAAGAATACCGTTTCACCATTTTGTGATTTGGAAAATTATTACGTAAAATGTCTCTTAAGCTGGTATGAACTGATATAGTGTTTAATTGATGGAAAAAGTTACGCATAGAAATCAGGTTTGGCCATGGGTAATAATTTGGCACCTACCATGGCAATCGTGTATATGAATAACCTAGATGTCGCTATTAGATCAGCATTCGATAATGCCTTGCTGCTAAAGAGATATATTGAAGACATGATGGAATATTCGTAACATGGACAACAAAGGAAATATCCCCAGATGAAATTATCACTATCACTAACAGTCTGAATACGCCTACAAACAACTGTCTACCGTTCATACACACCAAGGTGACCCTTATTCAAGACAACGGAGAGTTTAGTACTGAACTTTACACCAAACCAATCCACGGCAAGTACAAAAATCCATGGGAGAGCCATGGCCCCCTATCACAAAAGAGAGGAATACTTATTGGTGAAATTAGTTGTGCCATAACAAGATAAACGACTCATAAATATCAGAACAAAGTCACAAGAAATATGTTTAAGAGAAACGTATTTTTAAACTCAACTAGGCCTATAAAGAACACATTAAATATATTTTCCACAAAACAAGACGTCAATGTTCAGCTTATCTTAAACTGCCTTTGGTCAACGAAGAGCTTAAAAGACAAGTGCAAAAGAATCATCAAAAGCAAAGGACTACTAGATGTTAAAGTACGTTATCTTACTGGACGTTCCACATAACAATCTTTAAACCACCGAAACACATATAGAATTGTCCCCAATGATGCCAGACATGTTCTTACTCAAATGGGTTGGATCTATGTTTTAAAACGTCTGGATTAAATCATATTTTTTAATAAAACCATAACGCCTTTTGCAGTTTTATTCATAACAAAATTTACTATGGAATCATCGTTAACGAAATTACCGTTTTAAAGATGTAGTTAAAAGTAAGAATACTTTCACAACGTCAGTTTACACTAAATCCACTGACAACCATAAGTATTTCAATTTTGAAAATTCCCACTCTATAGATCTAAAGAAATCCATAATCTATAGTCAGGCATTACGTATAAAACGTATCTGTTCTAATAAGAGGATTATTATAAACTGTTATCTTTAGCTTAATATATTTCAACCTATTTTGAATAAAAAGCTCTCACGAAAGAAGACAGCTCGAAAAATTTACGAAAAAGCTCGTGATAGCAAGAACAAATATTGTGTTTCTTACACAATGCAAACGCTTAAATTTAGTTCCAAAGGTCTGCAGGTTAAGGTCATTCAAATTGGACACTTTGTTAAGGATAAATCTTATAATAAAAAATCTGAACAATGCATTCAGCGAGCATCGTCTCAGCTAAGGGATATCCGCCGCCATCTAGATTATAAGCAGCAAGATGAACTTAGCGAAAAGATAAAAATTTCAAAAAGAAGGAAGGAATCTTCTAATTAGCAATGATTGTATATTCTCCAGAACACTTGATTCTATCAACGTTGTCTACAAACGTGAACTCCATCTTCAGTTTGAAAATAAACGTAAAAAGATCAAGTGTTTAATAGAAGATAACGAATTACTGGTCCATCTGAAGGATAACATAGACCTTCTCACATGTTTTCCCAAGAAATACCATAATACTATTATTTGTAGTTTATGCGTATTTGTTTACATGGAGAAGGGTTGCGAGCTGTTCTTTAAGGCTCTTTCGATAGATGCAAAGGTATTATCACTATGTTTGTATTGCCTGATGATCGCAAAAGCGTGAAACTCAGAGTTGCAATAAAAAATAGATGGAATCTATGTTATCTATGTCATTTATGTATAACTTTATATTTATTACTTATAAATATAAATAAATAAAACGTAATTAGGCAATACAATAAAACGAAAGAGATAAACGGATAGGCAAAGGCCTATAAAAACGGAAGGCGGCCATATAATGCAAAATTTAATAAATATTTAGACGTAAACAGTAGAGAGAATCCGACCAGAATTGAAAAAATAAATTAATTATCGACTGAAATCAAGTTTCCACCTCTGCAGACGGTGGCTTTATCGGTGACAGGCCATCGTTTCACCCATCACAGGGATCATCAGTGCAGCTTAGTAGAAAGAGCTCAGAAAGGGCCTAGGCCCTTCTCACTGCTACATCAATTAATGAATGATAAAATAGCCAGATCGTATCGCTATTTAACTAATTCGTGCACATGGGCATGGAGATATCCAAATATCAGTGGAAAAAATGCCTCTTTGGTGTTTTGAATGTTAATACAGGCAAAATTACTGAAACTTCAGTGGACACTCGAGAATATTTAATCTCTCCCAATGTGTCCAAAAGAGGCCTTCCAACGCACTATTTCTTAAGAAGAGTGCGTTGGAAGGCCTTTTATTTTTTTAACCCAAGTTTCGACCAAGCACGTAAAACCCAAGCCTGTGGCCGAATAAAATGAATTTGAAAGTCAGTTATTGGAGCTTATCAGGAGCGTAGAATTCAAGAATGTCAATAGCGATTTCCAGAAAAAAATGTCTGACATTAAGCGAATTAAAAATGATAAGAAATTTTTAATTTCGGCTGATAAAACATCAAACTTCTACCGTGTAGACCCATCAACCTACAATGACCTCCTCTCTAAGAATATTATAAAGTCATATAAGAAGACGGATAAGGCATGATTTTCTCCATGGATACGGATATTAAATCTAAAATAGCTGCAGAAGAATGTGAGATCGCTTTAAAGTTAAAATTAAATGACAGGATAGAACGAATAGCAGAAAAGGACGCTTTCGTGACTTTAAAGGACCATAAACCAAATTTCGGTAATAATCCTACATGCAGGCTAATAAACACCTCAAAGTCAGAGATTGGTGTAGTAAGTAAATCAATCTTAGAAAGAATCAATAAAAAGGTGATTCCATCAGTAGGATTAAACCAATGGAGAAGTACGGATAAGGTAATTAAGTGGTTCTCTAATATAAGCGATAAAGCAAATCATTCATTTTTGTTTTGGAATTCTACCCATCCATCACGCTTAATTGATGAAGCATTAAAATTTTCCTGTAACTATGACGAGATAACAGACGAAGAGATTAACATTATCAAAGTGGCTTAGAAATCTCTTCTGTTGAACGGGGTGATGCATGGTTTACAGGGGCGGATCCAGGATCCGCTGAAAGGGGGGCGCACTTTTCCATTTTCCAGTCCCATTTTTTGCCTGACGAGCAAATAAAAAGGTTATTTCCCCATTTTGGTGCCCTATTTTGACCGTATGTATCTTGTAAAGTTTTGGACCCGGCGCACCAAATATAGGGGGGGGGACGCAACAACGCTTTTACGATAATAGGGGGCGCTCCCCCCTTTGCGCCCCCCCCCCCCTTGGATCCGCGCCTGGTTTAAAAAAGAAAGCGTAGGCAAGCGGATTTTTGATGACGGAGCAGAGACTTGCGAACTGGTAGGCTCTGTTCTATTTTCGCCACTAACAGATTTATTTGGCATAACCAAGATCGGCTTGTACCGAGACGACGGATTAGCTGTTTTTAACGGAACGCCTAAGCAGATTGAATGTATAAAGAACAAAATATGTAAAGTTTTCAGCGACAACGATTTAAGAATAACTATCGAGGCAAACAAGAAAACCGTTAACTACCTAGACGTGACGCTTTATTTGAGAACCGGTACGTATAATCCATACAACAAACCGAACAACGTCCCGCTCTACGTTCACAAAGACAGCAACCGTCCCCCATCAATCATCCGGAATATTCCACTTGAAAAGTCTTTTAATATCTTCAGTCACGGAGCACCAGGCAGCTCTAAAAAGAAGCGGATGTGAATACGAAACAGTGAAGTTCAAACCTCAGGAAAAATGAAAAAAGAAATCAAGATCAAGGAATGTAATTTGGTTTAACCCTCCATTCAATAAAAATGTAACAACGAATGTAGGAAAGAATTTTTTAAAGATTGTAAACAAATGTTTCTCTAAATCCCACAAGTTGAAAAGAATTTTAATGCGAACACTCTGAAACTAAGTTACAGTTGTATGCCAAATGTTAAAAGTATAATAAATAGACATAATAAATCGCGATTGTTTAAAGAAAATTCTACGGAAAATGTAGACCGGATGTGTAATTGCCGTGTTAAAGCGCAATGTTCGTTATCAGGAAAATGCTTAACAAGAAAAGTTGTATATCAAGCGACTGTAACCCAAACAGACGGTAATAACCAAAGCTACATAGGTTTGACGGAAAACGTGTTTAAAACTAGATACAGGAACCACATGAACTCATTCCATGATTTAAACAAGCGCAATTCCAGTTAGCAAAAGATGTGAGGAAAAGTTAAAAAGATGATAAGCTTCTAGTCCCTGCTGATAAAACTACAAATTTTTACCGTGTTGATGCACCTACCTACAACAAGCTATTAGAAAATAATATAACGAAAACGTACAAGAAGGCTCCCAAAAATATGACGGCAACTATCGCAAGAGAAGAGGTAAAAATTACAAAAAAACTTAAATTAACTTCAAGGATTGAACGCATTGCAAAGAAAGAACCATTTGTAACTCTCAAAGACCACAAGCCGAATTTTGATAACCATCCAACTTGTAGGCTTATCAATCCATCTAAATCGGAAATTGTTAGTGAGAAGATTCTAGAAAGAATTAATAGTAGGATAATCAAAGCGACCAGTCTAAATCAGTGGAAATGCACAGCCGATGTTATCAAGTGGTTTAGCGCCATAAATGACAAGGGCAAGTAATCATTTATTTGCTTTGATATCAACGAGTTTTACCCATCAATATCACTAGAACTACTTACGAAATCACTTGATTTTGCGTCAGCCTATGATCAAATCACAGACCAAGAGATTGAAATTACTATTCTCGCAAAGAAATCGTTACTTTTCCACAACAACACTTGGTGCAAAAAGGATACAAACAACAAATCTCCGTTCGATGTTACGATGGAGAGTTTTGACGGCGCTGAAACTTGCGAACTTGTAGGGTCGTATTTACTATCGCAATTGTCAAAGAAATATGGCAGTCAAATAGGCTTGTATCGTGATTACGGGCTAGCAGTATTTAACGAAACACCACGGAAGATTGAACTAATCAAGAAAGATATCTGTAAATTGTTACATTAGCGAAAATAAGTTTAAGCTAACCATCAACGCTAACATGAAAACGGTAGACTACCTCGATATTACTCTTGATTTGAGGACAGGAACTTTCTGCCCATACGCTAAGCCGAATAACAAGCCGTTGTATGTGCATCGTGATAGTAATCATCCACCATCCATAGTACGTAACATACCGTTAGCTATAAACAGACGAATCTCGAGTATCTCATCCGATGAAGCTTCGTTCTATGCCAAATTATCAAAAGGCTCTTAGGAATAGTAGTTATGACCACGTATTAAACTTCAAAACAGAGCGCAACACCAAAAAGAGAACACGGAGTAGGAATATAATTTGGTTTAATCCGCCGTATAGTAGGAACGTCGTCACTAATATCGGGCACAAATTTTTATAGTTAATTGATGAATGTTTCCCAGAATACCATAAACTTAGGACAATTTTCAATAGTAAAACCCTCAAACTCAGCTATAGTTGCATGCCCAGCGTCAAGACCATAATTACCTTTCATAATAAGCACATATTGAAACGTAAAAAAATAATTCCCGATGAAGAAAACAATAATGCATGCAATTGTCGTGTGAGAAATCAATGCCCCCTCCCAGAAAAATGGCTAACTAAAGAAGTAGTATACCAAACCACAGTCACAAGAGAAGACAATGGGAAACAAGAAACCTATGTTAGACTAACGAAAACCAACGTAGGCAGCTCGAAAGATTCACAAGAAAAATCGCAATTACAAGATCTAACATCGTGTTTTTTACACAATGCAAAAAGCTAAATCTAGGATAGTACCAAAAGGTCTTCAATTCAAATGTATTCAAATTGGACATCACATAAAAGATAAATCGTTCAACAGGAAATCCGAAAAATGCAGTCAGCGTGCTTCAACACAGCTACTGGACATCCGACGGCATGTAGAGTATAAACATCAAGCAGAACTTACTAAAAATATCGACGTTTCTAAAAGTAAGGTATCGTCATTAATTAGTAATGAGAGTGATTACATCCAAACTTTTAGTCTATTGACCTTATATATACAAACTGGAACTCCATCAACAGTTAAAAAAACGCAAAAAGATCATCAAGAGCTTAATTAAGGACAACGAGTTACTGAACATTCTAAAGGACAACGTTAATAATATTCTTTCATGTTTCCCTAAAGAATACAAAACTTCATGTAATGAGAAATTAGTCGATTCAAAGCCCACATGTGAATATGTTACCTTATCTAGCCGAAAAATAAACAAGACGGAAGCTAAAGTCTTCGAATATGGTTTGTCTTTTTGCCCATCCAAGAACATCGACAAAATTAAAATTGGTAGTGATGTTGCAGACTTCTGTAGGCGTTTACGTGTTGCAGAGTATTTTGGTCACGACAATTTACATAATAACGATAAAAACATCCATTTATCGGCAAGAAACACCAGACGTTGTTGGACACCAGCAGCAGGACGCAATGTCTACATTGAAAATTTTGTCAAATCAGCGAAGGCACATACAGACAAGTTCTTTCATAAATACGGAAAGGAACCAAAACGCAATATTCTCAAGAACGAAATGGAAGCAATATAAGCAATCTAAGAAACGACTCAAGTATTGTCATTAAACAGGCAGATAAGGGAGGCGCTTTAACCATCATGAACAGATCTAATTACAGAGAGGAAACTGAACTTCAATTAAAGAACATTGATTTCTATAAGCCTTTAGTTAAGGATCCCTCTATTCAGTTCAGTAAGAAGTTAA
>JAOTQE010073722.1:0-16606 GCA_025631205.1 Nesometra sesokonis
AATACTCATTGTTAAAACTCAGTGGTCCCTAGTCTTTAAGGACTTGTTTCTTGTTAAGGGACCACTATGCAAATATTTGTGAATAAAAAAAAAGAAAGACAAAAAGTACGAAACAAATTATATTATTATTATTTCTCAATAAACAAAATTTCAAATTTTTACCAGTAAATTTGATAGCTTAATCCATACTCTGGAGAACAGTGATAGGGACTCCATACCTCGATTTTTGTTTTGACTAGCCACTGGGCAAGTTGACTTTACATTTTACTAGCCCACAAGGAATTCAAATAGCCCATGTCTGTGGTAAGTTAATCTGCAATGTGTAAAAGTGACTGCTTGACACTTGTATTCACTAGCCAACTGGGCTAGTAAAAATGAAAACTCACTAGCCCGGTGCAGTTTTCACTAGCCATTACACGCTGGGCTAGTAAAAAATCGAGCCCGGGACTCGGAATTGGTAATCGGAAATAATCATAATTGTTATTACTACACAAGGATGTAATTATGCTGGGCGGAGGTGGGCGGGGCCATCCACCCTAAAAATGTTCCACCCAGCCTAATTTGAACCTGCCATCCACTCTAGCCTCCAAAAAAAAAAAACTGTTTTTAATCACTTTATCACCCATCCTTACATTGCTGCCGCTCATCCTTGGATTTTTTTTCTTCATCCCTGCTACAGTATTCACATTTTATAACAATTGTGATTTAATCGATATCTCAATTGTTTTGATTTAATCAATATTGCAATTGATTATTCAATGCGATTAGGAGTCACTATTGGTTTAACTTTACCGTGAATTCACATTGTAATTATTAGGTTGTGATTTGTAGGCCCTACTTTTCGGGGTATCATCCCCGGACCCCCTACAGCTCTCTTCCTGCCTTCTCTTTCCAAAATTCTGCATCCACCCCTGCCTAATATGATACATTGGAAGGTGATGAATTTTTTTGTCCTGTTCTGTCTTAGTCAAAAATATGTAGTTCACATGAAATACAGTACATGGCATCATTAATATTGTACTATATCAGAATAATTGATAAATATACAATCTCCATTGGATGAGGTGTTTCTACATCTGTCATCATTTGGGGCTTTTACTAAGTGACAGACTGTCTCATCAGTGAAATGTACTAGCCTTGAAAATGTCTTCAAACCACTACTTTATATTGATCATACCTGTCAAGTAAATGGCCTACATGTGAGCCTAGGCTCAGCCATGCCACTCAAATTTGTAAATAGCCTCCTTTGAAAGAGTTGGTTTTTGTTGTGGTTGTGTGTATTGTGATGAAAGTGTCTATTAATTTTATTGACTACAAAGGTAGATTTTACCATTTCCTCTTTCCATTTGTTTTATAATTGGTATGTGGATTAGAATTAAATCAAGAATGATTAAAGTGAAAATTCTTATATACAGCAGTAGGGACCTATACATAATTAAGAGTTTTATTATAATACTGTTAAACAAGACTATATTGAAAACAATATACTGTAGTTTATTTTTCCTAAATTATATTTAATATACTGTACGTCCTGTATTGAGATAAATAAACAAAAAATCAAATAGTTGTTTAAAATTATTGGCCTATACAGTTTTACCCAAGCTATTTTATTTTTTTTAACAGTTTATTCAATTGATTAATAAAACCCAGCTCAGTATCGTCGTACAATGATTATCCTGAGTAAAGCTTTCACATAGAAAAAAACCGCAATCCTACTATAAACACGCCGGCGTAACGCGGGCGTTTACCCTTTCACACAGCTGGTCAAAATACCGCATTAATACCATATTCCTGTCTGAAAGGGATTGCTCGCGGTAGGAATATTATTATGACGGTCGATTTTTCGCGCGTTTGAGATTGTTGTTGTTTCGTCACACTTTAACCTCTATTTTGTTATGCATCAGTGCGTAACACAGCGATGCGCCCTCTTTACCTTTCACACAGAATCGACAAAAACCTGCTACGGTATTAATACAGTATTTTGACTAGGTCCCGAGGAGGATTAATTTAAGCAGACGTATAGGCGTATTTCCCTTTCACACAGAACGCCGGCGTTTACAAAATACGGTATTAATACCGTTTTAATGGTCTGTGTGAAAGGGCTGTCAAACCTGCTCTTGATCAATTACTCTAGATCCCTTTTTTTTCGCGGCCCTAAATGTTCACATTTTTACGATTTTTAACATTTCGCGACTTTTTTTGGGATGGGATATTTCCAAAATAACAATAATTTTCGCGATTTTTTTCATTACATTCACTACATATCTATCATGGAATAGAGCCAAAATTATTACACAGTAAACATGTTTTTAGACGATCTTCTCAACCTTACTAGGCCTGGTCCCAGGCTAGTGTCTGTATCGGACCTTGGCACACGACTTCGACATACACATGATAAATTACTATATTTACCTGAGGTACTGTAACCTAATGCGATTTGCGATTGCATCTGGAGTTGCCTCAGTCTGTTCCAACCCGACAAAAAAACAGTGTTTCACGAGTCGTCGTGCAAAGCGGTCTGAAATGGTCTTTAAATTCTTTAGTAGGCTATATTTAAACACATTAGGCCTGTACTTAATTTTGAATCAAATAGCAGTTTTGTAAAAGACAATATAAAAATGTGATTGTGGTTATTCTCATTAAATTACTCTTCATTTAAATTGAAAATTAAATATCAGTAAACGGGTTTTCAGGGATTGTGAAGCTTTTAAACCTTTTTTAAAATTGTTCAGATGAATGTAGAACAACCAAAATAGTATAAGGATAAAACATGACATGGATCTCAAATGAAGATGACTTCTGAAGTGAATGATAAATGATTTGAATGAAACGCCTTGGTAACATTTACCTGTGCATAAACACATCTGATCTATTGATCTTATGCTCTACTTTGCCAAATGATGAATTAACTCGCTTCCTTCTCAGACCTACATATTGACAAGATGCTACTGTATATTTGATAATCAATGTTTATTATTTGATTTGATATGACACACAGAACATAAAATAATAATTGTAAGGCTATTAACTTTTAATATTTTTACAGGTAATAACTTTTACTTTTAACCATAAAATCTGCAAAGTTATCCACGTATACTGTTGTCATAACATGTTGCTTAACTATTTTAACTTACAGGATTCATTTTTCTTTCACCTTATTTTTATTGTGCAGCATATTACCATGTTGTGGATACTACTACTGTATGTTACTTTACCTAACATTATGCCAACATTTTATGTATAGTTTTATTCTGTTGTATATATTTACAGTTATAGTTTTATTGGCATCCATTCTGTAATTGGAAAGCTCCTTGTTGCCGAGTATGATTTAAAATATAATAAAATTAAAATAAATGATGTTATAATATTTTTTATTCCCCTGGTAAAATTCTACAGTAAGGGTGTGGGGGGACTTTTCTACATTCCCTAATACCCTACACCTCCCTTTCTTCGTGGGCAAATTTAAGGTTTCGTCGGTGTAATAATTACCTTTGAGAGTATGAAAGATCCCATTTAAAACATGGTTATTGCCGTCGCTGTCTGGAAAATTCTGGCACTAGTGTACCTTTTACTCTTCTCGAGAGATCTACAGTATAGTACTTTTTTTTTTTTATGTACACAAGCCTACAGTTTAATACTATGAAAAGGCTTTCCTTCACCATAAAGACTAGGTGCATTGACTGCTGCCAGGGAAATTCTGCAATAGACATGGTTACATATACAATTGTTGTAGTGTCAATGACTTTAATAAGACATTATTGAATTGTAATATTGTATACCATCAGTGACCTATGAAGAAACCTACCAATTTATTAAGATGAAACCGAATATCATACAATACAATGCTGCTCATATTAAATAAACATTATTAAATATTATTTTAATATTGTTGTAGCATCAGTGATACCTACCAGTTGGTATTATTGGAACCAAATACAATACAATGTCACTACTCATATTCTTGGTTAATAGGCATTGTTAAATATTGTTGTAGCATCAGTTACACTTAAATTATGAAGTAAACCTGTGTGTGTTGTACTGTATGGCCGAGCAGTTAAGGCAGGGGAACCGTGAATCATAGCAATAACAGTGTGGGTTCGAAGTCTTCTCGGATAAGGACTATAAACCATGGCCCAGTGTACACATATTGCTCATGTGCACTATAAATAACCCAGTACATCTTTTGAGATAAGTAGGGGGTTACCGTGTATTGGTCCATTCATCCCCTGCTATGGACAGATGAATGAGCGCCTGTATCGGGCAGCAGGACATGACGTGACCCTTAGGGGCATAGAAAGTCATATGAATGTGTAACATCTGGTCCACAGTGCCTTGAGACTCTACTGATGTATAAGGCGCTATATAAATCAAACTACATTAACATTATCCTTACCAATAGATATGAAGGATATATACTATGATGAAATTAAATAACACAAAATACTGCTGCTAATTAATATTTAATTTAGACATGCATCTTTTCATTGTAGTCGATTACTGTTGATGCAACTTGGTGGCTAACATGCTTGCCTTCTAATCCTGAGGTCCAGGGTTCGAATCTGGTGACTCAAGTATCTTTCCCATGATGCATCAGTCACATTCGCATGGGCACATTCAGTTTCTCGGGTGGCAGCAACCGGGGGGGGGGGGGGGGGGGTGTGGGTTTGAATATTACTCGCATGTGATTCAATACAATTAAATATTGAACCAGTTAAAACAAAAATAATTGAATAATACTATACCATATTGCTTTATATATAACATTTTATATACCAGTATATTTCATACGAGATAATGTTTTCAAATCTTAAACCCATTAAATTTACCAATTTGTCAATTGTCAGCTTGAAAACCAATTAAACTAACCAATTTATTGTCATAGCAACCAATTAGTCACATGTTTAGTTGACCTACATGTTGACCTTTGATAGATGGATAGATCAAATGCTAATTAAAACTTACAGGACAGGTGATAATTAATGAGTTTGAGTTAGGTCACCCTTGTGTCATCTATTAGATGATGGATCTTACATGTTACCCAGGAGTCATCTTCGTTTGCATACTTGAGGGTTGTAAATTCATGTTTTTAGCAAATTAATTGTCACTTAGGGTAATTGATAATCCCAGTAGGTCAGTAATACATTTTTGTCAAAGAATAAGATTTGTTTGTAATATTTATGAGCTAAAAAAATATACATGTACTGTATAGCATCACTGTTATTCCCTGAATATTGCTACCTAATTAAAAAAAATAACATGACATATTCAAAATTCTAATAAAATTAAGATATGTAGGCCTAGTATAGTACATGGTGTAAGTTTGGGTTCCACATACCTTATTTGTTTGTGAAATTTAAATTCACATTATTAGCTACTACTCCTCCCTAAATCGAGAGCTCTTTATTTACGGGTAATGGTGACATAATTATCAGCCAGAATGGGTAGTCATTTAACTGATTTCACTAAGGGAAAAAAAAAGTTGCAACACAGGCAGAACGAAGGAGACTCATAAAAATATTAATTTTAATTGATTATTTTTTGTTTTCAGTATAGTCCCTAAGTAATATCAATTATATTTCTAAACCATATATAATTGATGGCGCAAATATTTTTTCCATAGTATTTTACTAAAAAATATGTAATATGCAATGCAATTCTATTTCTAAAGTGGAAGAATATGTTAGAAACCGTGATGAAGAAAATTGGCGGGTACCATGTTCCTGGTCAATAGGAATAGGAATGTTAGCATGTATGCTTAAGACCCATGAAATACAACTACTACTACCACAGATATATTATTTACGGCTAGATGGTGAACTTAACACTGTAGAATTGCAGTCCCATGTAGTCGCCTACTATTTTGATTTTGTCAACCTTCATCATAAACACATGTTAAATAATAATAACTGTTTTACAATTATTGTATTTTCGACATTATTTGTCATACAAATTATTTACGTATGCTTCATATATTTTATGTTGTCAATGTATTTATATTTGGAATAATTTTAATTTTTTTTGGATAAATTTGAAATTTTTATCTTTGCTTCTGTGAAAGATTGGGGGCGTAATTTTGACGTAGCAACAACATTAGAACGTACCACTACTTGATTGGTTCGATTCCGGAATAGTAGGCGCATACATGGAACTGCACTTTGGGGCTATATATTCTGTGGAAGCTTGACATCTAGCTGTAAATAATAAATCTATGGCTACTACCTAGAAACAGACACCTTGGCGAACTACAGACCAGTGAAATATAATATAGGGTATTACAGAGATACCAACACTTGCTTTCACTTCATGAAACCCGAGTAGCATATGTCAATACTATTGTATTATATTTCCATTAATTTTGCTGTATCATTTCATGGACAATCAATTGTTATTATTGTAATGTAACTTTAAATAACACATCATACACAAAAAAAACCTATGTAATTGTCACGCAATTTTGGTGATATTCTTGGGTCATTATAAAGCCCTCAGTTATCTGGACATGTCCACTGACTTCGTCTTGAAAAGTAGTTTAAAAAAATGTTTTTTAATTATTCTGAACTATGAAATTTATTTTGTATTTACTCAATATAAAGTGCACCACGATAATCGATTATTTGCCGTTCCAACACTCAATCCATAACATGTTTTTAATCGGTATTTTTTAATCGGTTTTTTTGACCTGGTCCCATAGAAGAATTTAACAAAATGTTAATTCGTGTCAGTGACAGATTTTTAAAGTATTTCATTGCAGATAGAAAGTGAAGTGCAAAACCCATCTTTATTTAACGCCAGCCCTATAACGATTGAGTGTGAAAACACAGTTATTTGAATTTATTTTTAAACATGTTTTTATTTTTGGACCCATTTTTAGTGGGGAGGGGGGTGGGGTGGGAGGAAAGCTACCAAGGATATATATATATACCTCCTTCATACTACTGTGTTCCAGTCTCCACCGGTTCATTCTGCTGATTAAGATTGGCAGTTAACCCTCAAATAAATGTGACCTGGTTTACCCTATCTCATAAGATTTTAAAATTCATGTACAGGTAGGCCTATTACTATACAATCCCATGGGTTTATATCAGTTATCTGTTGTGGGTGGTTGAAGTCTGTAGAGATTGTATTTTATCTAACCATAATCGGAACAAAAACTGAGAATATGGCCATTATTACAAAGTCCAGATAAAAGCAGAAGTTAAATAGACATTGTTAGCATATAACTGTTTTGTTTAAATAATTTGTACATAATTATGTTTCAAAATAGTGTGAAACTTGTATATATTCTTTTAAATAATTACGTTTTCTAGAGCCATTTTACATTTTTTTGTTTAGTCATGTTTTTAATGTCAAATAATTTCGTTTAGCCAGTTGAATATACTTGAATTGGCTAAACTAAAATTTCATTTTTATTTATTTATAAATTATCTACTTGTGATTTTAATTTTTAAAAAAATGGGTATGTGTATGTGTTTTGTATTTAGCCAATTTAAGTAGGCCTAGTTTTAGCCCATGATGGCATGACTAATTGACAAATAATAGGGTAAACTCGGATTTTAATACCAGATTTAGAGTGTTGTAATTTGTTTTTAACGTTCATGAATATTTTGCTGAAAATGCAAGTATTGTTTAAAATAATAATCATTGTTTAAAATGTTTTTCCTTTAAACATATTAAAAAAAATGTATACAACATGTTATTAACCAAAATAATCTTTTAGGTTTATTCTTTTCCTACTGTCCAAATTCAGAAAACATGGTATAAAAATTAAAAAAAAACTGCTAAAAGCATAACTACTACCAATAAATGTTAGACACTAAACAGTATTAGAAAAAAAGCCAGACAACTTATAGTGTTCTCCTAATTCAAAAATTTATACTGGTAAATTTTCCAAAAAACATGACTTGTCAGGCACAGCTTTTGGGTTGGTTTCTGTATTTTCTGTAATTACTCAAGAGTGAGGGCAAAAATATATGAGAATCATAATTATATCTTAAATATTTTTCAATGAACAAAATTTTTGGTAAATTGTAATTTTAACTTGTAAATTTTATGGATAAAACCCAGGGATGTAATTATGCTAGGCGGAGGTGGGCAGGGCCACCCAGCCTAAAAATGTTCTACCTACCCTAAAATTTATTTTATCCAGCCTAATTCCAACTTGCCATCTACCCTAGCCATATAAAAAGGTAAAATTATTGTTTTTTTATCATTTTACCACCCACCCTTACACTGTTTCCACATACCCTTGGAATTTTCTAGCTAAATCCCTGAAAACCATACTCAGGAGCATACTGCTTAGTAAAAATATTAAGTGGGTTTAAGATTGCTACACTTGAGATCCTGCCTCTGTAACTAAGCAATACCAAATTGGTAACATGTGGAGAAACTGGACACATTTGAAGAAGACACAACTAGTTAACAGTTGATTTATTTGACGACCCCTGTACATGACAAAATTACACTTCACTTATTACATATTTCTTGGCTTGGTAACCAAGTGCCAGCGAGAATAAGAACAGCTCACTGTGGAATGCCAGCGTGTTTTGAAATAATATATGAATCATAGTGATTTACAATAACATTGAATTAATTCCACACATGAATTTGGATGCTAAGGAACAGATGGTTTCTGGGCTTTCATCCATATTCATTTGTTATTGTCAGAATTTTAAGATAAATCCATTTAGTTTTATTGGTCAATTTATTTCATAGTGTGTGCTAATAATTTAATTTGAGATTCTAATCATTTATGCAATATAATAATTATTTGAATGTTCGCATTCCATCGTCATAAAGTGGTAAATTATTTTATTGACAATCAACAGATATTGTAGTGTTTTTACTACTTGGCCTAAGTCTGTATTTTATATTTTAACTGTTTAATGAAGTGTGCCTCCAGTGGTTGATTTTTTTTGGAGATGTTTTGTCAAACATCAGTACAGGTATGAAAATCAACCTGCTATGGAATACATTTGGTACAGTACGTTTTGATTGTCTTTTTTAATGAAATTAAACCGAATGTTGACCCAAGACTACTACTTCAATTGAATATTGCCAGCTAACAGTGCTAAACCTGATTTGAATTTAGTGCTGTAGAGACAAACTAAGCAAGACAAGGTAACCATAAACGATTACACCATCGCCTATGTTTTGAAGGAGGTTATGTTTTTTCCTATTTTGTTTGTTAGTTTGTGTGTTCATTTGTGAACAGCCTAAAGCCATAGTTTTCACTCTTTTCCAACTTTCAATGTGATATCTACTCATGGTCATGCCAGGGAGGTATCAGGCACACAGAATAAACATACTACATACTCTATTTAGTATCTATTGTATAGTTTGTCACTTAAGAGAGGGCAGTAGACACAAAATCATATATAGATTAGAATCCAGAATTCATGTGGTAAGGCATACCAGCACCAAACCTCGGGAGGACCTAGATACGGTTGGTTCTGATATTGAAAATTTGAAGTAAATCGGCACAATAGTTTTTGAGATATGGATGGAGATAGACACACCCACAGACTTACGCAGCTTATTGCAATACCCTCTCCCCACTTCAGTCGGGCGAGGGTAACAATCCATCTGCTATGGAATTTATTTGGTACGTTTTGATTGTCTTTTTAATGAATTAAACCGAATCTTCACCCAAGACTATTATATCAGTTGAATATTGTCAGCTAACAGTATTAATCCTGATTGCAATCCAGTACTGTAGAGACAAACTAAATTAGACACATAATGAAATTTAAGATGTTAACTTAATATTCTATGCATTATTCTGTAAACTATTCTATAAATTAGATCTAGATTGAACCATTGAACTTCAACATATTCAATGTACAACTATTCTTCTGTTAAATTACGATTTATATTGTGTTGTTTTACTAAAATTGAGGCAATGCATGACAAACTACCAAGTTTTTGCACAGGAAGGTATTGAGATAAGAGCAAATAAACAACAGGCAACGTAAAGAAATACAAGGGAAAATTTTGTATATTTTGTTCCATAACTTTTGTTATAGTTGTCCGATTTTGACAAATAACCCCTCATTTTAAAGATTATAAAAAGCTGAATAGGGTTTTAATATTACCTCCACTTTTTAATTTTGTGACAACTTAGTGGTTTGTCATGTCTTGTCCCAATTGCTATTCTTCCATAAACCAACTTCTTTATAAAACTGTTGAAATCTTACATTATGTGTATATTCCCATTAGACACTTCGATAAATTTTACCTTCATTTAAAAAAAATTAGGGTAATTTTAAATTAACCACCTCACTGGCTTATAACATTAAATGGTTTTAAAGGATATGAATGTACTGTCCAGCTGAGCAATCAAGTGGAAATTAATCTATTTATTGTGATAAAACTTTACACAATTTTCTAATGAGGATGTACACCTAATGTGAGAACTTAAGATGATGATATACATATTGTGTACTGAACTGAATCTACATTTTGTAGACATCGTATTAAATTTTTCTTTGCATTGCAATTCTCAAAATAAGTTCCTATTTCATCACAAAAAGTGAACAATTGTGAATAGGACCCATTTCTAGGCTTAACTAAAACATGCTGTCTGTCATAGTCGGGCTAGGCCAGGGCATTGTGTAGGCCTAAATAGTCATAGACTTGCAAAACAGCGCAAAATGGTGCCACATACCTTTGACGTGTGTAGGGTAATCATAATCTTGAGGGACATTTAAACCACAATGAATAAAATGTATACACCACAACAGCATACTTGTAATATTTTTTGTTCTCTGTACACTTTGGTAATTTTCATGGGTTTTTATCGTTTTTAACATTTTGGTTAAAGTTTTTTTAATTTGGCAAAAAAAAAGAAATTGACCATCTTTCGCCAGTTTGGCGAAGAAAATATTGACCCTAGGGTTAGCGCAGGCATTAGTGTTGCATTTAGTAGTATCCTTCATTAAAACTATCTATAAACAAACATGTATATTATTTTTACCTTTCAGGAGGTTGGGTTGGGGAGGGGGTGGTGAGGTTGAATGGTTGTCTATGCCTAACTTCTCATTTAAATTCATCACCCCGATATGATCATTAATGTTAAAGTAAATGAAGTATAGCCGGTCACTGACATTAAAAAAAATGCAGAAAGACATGCATCATTCAAATTAACCTTTAAATTGCAATAAATATATATGAGGATGAATATATCATAATTAATATTTTATATTTTGACAACAGATGTTACCCATATTTTATCAGAAAACTCTGTCCCTGCGGTATATAGATTCAAGCAAATGCATTATTTAAAGTGTATTTATTATTACAGCCATAGATGCATTCTTTATTCTTTTTTTCTCTTTATTTTATAAAGAAACTCATTTTAAATGATATTTATTTAATTATTTTTATTAAAAAAGCATAAATTACAAAGCATTAGTTAAAAATTAAACAATCATGTTTTTGCATTACAAAATGCATAGGACTAATATGTGTGGAGGCTCCAGGGCTCGAATACGTATGAAGGTACCAAGGCCATTTGCCGCTAGTGCCCTCTCATTTGGCCAAAGTGCCTTAAAAATATGATCATCAAGGCCACTTTGGCCTTGGTGCCCCTTACTTTCAGTAATACATAAGGATATAGTTTGTACAAAATAGCCTTAGCTGCTCTGTAGTACCACTTAAAATCAAGCCAAAAATGGCCTTGCCCCTACAAAGCCCAAACTTGGGGACTGTGAGGGCTCAAATTTAACCAAGGCACCAAGGTAATTTGCCTCCAGTGTCCCCCCAATTGACCTCAGTGCCTTAAAAAATTGAAAATCATAAAGGCCACTTTGGCCTTGTTCCCCATATTTTCAGTAACATAAAGGTACAATTTGTACAAACTGGCCTCTGGTGCCCTATTTATGCTGTGTACAGTTCAAGATCAGCAAAAAAATGGCCTTGCTCCTACAAACCCCAAATTTGAGACCCGCATGAATACAAAATTAGTATACTGTACATGGATTTAAAATTTAAAATAAAATGGGTGCTAAGCAATTTCTTATACATTTTATATTTTACTAATTACTATGTCCTATTCCATTTTAGTTTAGTCATTTAATACACACCAGCATCAAAAAGGTTTTAACAATAATTGAAGGAATTGCTGGCAATGTTAAATATATATGCACAATTTTATAGTTCTTTTACCTCCATATTTTGTTTCATTATTAAAAAAAAAATTATTCTTAGTTCCAGATATCTTAAAATCAACCTTTTCAAGTTATGATTTTTATTAGCATCTTATTAAAATTTGTGTAGAGTTACAATTAATTTTACGTTAACACCAGAGTTTATCTCGCAACCAAAAACAACTCCTCCCCAAAGGCTCATTATGAGACTTTGTTTATGTTCATGGTTTACACTGGCTGAAAATTGAATATCGGATTAAATATAAAATACTCCTACTAACTTTTAAAGCACTGTACTGGAACAACCATTACCTCTTAAACCTTCTTCCCAAGTACACACCATCTCATATACTTAGTTACTCCAGTCAAAATCTTCTTTCTGTTCCTAAAACAAACTTTAAAAGCATTGGAAACAGATCTTTCTCTTGCTGCATCTCTTTGCCATCTTCCCTTTGAAACTACACAAATGTATCTATTTTCAAATCTAAATCAAAAAGACATCTCTTTAAGGACAAATTGTAACAATCAGTCGTTAAGGCTTGCGCATTTTATTTTAACTTATAGAATTTGCGCCATATAAATTTTAAATTATTATTATTATTATTTTTATTGTTGCTAATTGTTATTGTTGTTATATAATAATAATTTTAATAATTAAAATTTATGAAATTTACTGTATAGGTACTCTGACATTAGTTACATTTTATATAGTTCGTTGAATACAAGACCAACCTATTTTATTTATCCTATAATGTATTGTACAACTTTGAGTGCTCTGTGCAAATCAACAAAGCTCAACTGTAAAGAACATGATTTATTTTTAAAACCTTTCCAATTGATGCTTAAAATGGAAAATGTTATTGCTTAGTAAAAACCTGGGAACAGTTAAATTACATGGAAAACTTTCAAACTAGCGAGCCTTGTTAATTCAATTAGCTCTCTATTCTGACCTATTGTTTTGGCCAATTAACAACCCGCTGTGTCTATCCCTTTGATACATAGGCACGGTACCGAAAATACCGCCCTCAATATCAGTTTATAAGGTTTTGGAATTTTAGACTCCAAACCTGTCATTTTCATGTTGAGCTATTTTTGTATTTTTAAACAAATATACGGCAATTCAACATATATGACTGATTGGAGACTACGTCAAAGATGTTTTAGATGCGTTTTCCGTAAACATTCAGCGAGATTTTACTAAATTTACACAGATTTAAGTCATTTTTTGAAAAGCATTGTGTTACATTACTTACATTTTAAAACCATATACTATCCAAAGCCACAAATGCTCGCAATTGAGGTTTTGATATTATTAAAATTTAATATTTTATCTTTCAAATGGTCAAGGTCCTGTGAGCGAGCATTTGTGGCTACTACCAGAGATATTCGGCATTTACTGAACCCATGTTCCATCAAAGTCGCCCATTTTTTTGGGTAAACGACAAGGCAAATTCTGGACTTGCTCGTTTTCATATTGAGTTATTTACATAACCTGGCTACTTCAAATGAATATTATTAGTAAAACTAAAACTAGGCCTAATATTTAGTAATATATTAAATTGCAATATTAATACGTTTAGTGCAGGCCAGCCACTGCATACCCTAACCTAGGCCTAGCTTGGTTTAACATAGACGGGACTAGACCATTAGACGAGGCCGCTATTGCTTATCTGTTGATTATGTAATACAATTAGCGGTACCGAGGATTGTAACCTTTGATGTTCTGTTCGAGGGTTTTCCATGTAATTTAACTGTTTCCTGGTAAAAACAAATGCATCATCATATTTTGATCATTTTGATAACTTCCAAACCATTCATACTATTGCTTACAGAAACTAGAAAATCATTCTAAAAATGAGAACAAGGTATTAGTGTTCCGTCAATTGAAAAATTTATACTGGTAAATTGTCCAAAAAATATAACTTGTCAGGCATGGCTTTTGGGTTGATTTTGCCCCTATCCCAAATATCTACATAACTGGTCTCTATGAGCATTCCTGTATTATCTGTAATACTAGAGAATAAAGGAGGACAAAAAATATATGAGTCAAAATTATATAATTATTTTTCAATAAACAAAATTTTTACTGATAAATTGTAATTTTTACCGGTAAATTTGATGGCTAAAACCATACTCTGGAGAACACTGAGGTATTGTAGAATTAACCAGTAGTTAAAAAGATCCTAGATATATCATTGAATTTACTTAATGGAAATAAAATTAATAAAAACAGGTTTCACTATTATTGTTCAAAGATGATTAAATTTTAAAGCTATTGGAAAGATGATTCTTAAAAAGCCTTACTCAAAAATAGTATTTAACTGCAAATCGCATCTCAAAATGTACAGAATTAATTGACAGTGTTGTTAAAAAGTAAATTTGCATAAAATTATGATCAAAATCGGAGACAGTCTACTATGTAAGCAATTACTATAAAAAAAACCACTAATAATACAATAGTAATAGGGCTTCGTTGCTTTGCCAGGCCAAAACCGGTAATTTGAATAATGAATTCAATTGAATAATGAATTCAAACTAGAATTAGTTTAATGTCCATACTCAAATAAAATAACCTAATTCACACTGAAATAAAAAAAAAAAAAAATAGCAGATCAGTTGTATAAGTTTAGTCATCTAAGATAGTCACAGAGTCTCAATCAAAGTTGGTTAGCTTGGTGTGTAATATGCTTGCCTACCCAATCTGAGATACTAGGTTTAATCTTCACCAAGCACTAGGACTATTCTCTGACTAATGAAAGCTCATTGAGTATTAGTTAGGCCAACTAAAAAAAATTACTTCAAGCGTCAACCCATGAATAAATTTTAGAGGAAGAATGGCAGTTTTTATTTTTTTATTTTTTAAAAATTTTTTCAGTACATTTTTATATGGTCATCGCCATAGATTTGTATCATCTTTAACCATTGTATTAACGACTATTTCGACAAAAACCTTTTTATGATTTCCAAACAAAATAACGTTAATAAATACCTCATGGTGCAAATTAAAATTTCATCAACAAACAGGTAACTAGGAACCTAAACTTACAAAAACATACATTTATCTCAAGTTATCTTCAAAAAAAAAACATTAGGGGCGGCTAGAAATTCAGGGGGTGGGCGGTGATGCTTAACAAGTAAATTTCTTTTATTTGGCCTTCATTCATTCTGTTGTTGGCAAGTTACTTGATGTCCGGATGTGGTGTGAATAAAAAAAGTTCTTGACGAAATATGATGGTATAAATCTAAATAAATTCAAATAAAAACAAGGTGTTCCATGATTGGTCTCAGGGTCCATTGGTTCTATCTTAAACTCTCGGACCAATGGACCTACAAACCAATGCGCCTTTGGACCAATGGACCTTTCAACCAGTGGGCATTCAAGGGTACTGTAGGCCTATAAACCACCGGAAGTTTAATAAATTGCATTAATTATTTTTGAATGATTATGGTTTTTACGCACAAATAAATTTTTAAAGACAGTCAACGACATAAGTATTCCCAGCTGTGCATAATATATAGCACGTATATACAAAGTTCCTGCCTTTAGGAAGGTAGACCTGAAAGTTTTTGTTTTACAAACTTTGTTTTAAAATGCCTGTTTCGTGACCTTTTATATATTATACTGTACTAACAATCTAAAAAATATCTGATGATAAAATTGACAAGTAAAATAACATGTCATGCAGAAGAATATTCTACACGTTTTCCTGGTATTTGATATTGAAATCATGTTCTTGAGGGATTGATATTGTTATGCAACCATCAATGAGTTTGACAAGTAAAGTATACATTTCATTTTATGAGGCCGAGTATAGTTTTTATACCGCAAGTTTCCTACTAATTCTTATATTTTATATTCATCATGTGTTTATGAGTATAGTTTTAGATTACTTTGTTATTGTGGAGATGTAAGTACCATTTAAATACGTCGTTCATGCTCGCTGTAGGGAAGGCTATCGATAGCCGAGAGTAACATAAAACCACCGCTGTTCACGGAACATCCATTTCATCTTGATCAACTCTGTATTTGTTCATTAATTTTTTTCTTTATCACCGGTAATATTGCTTTGAGGATGTTTTTTCCCTTTCAGCTATCTATTTCAGTTTGAAATATAAAAATATAAAAGATAATCGCAAAATGTCATCATGATTTAAAAAATTGTCATCGAGAAGATGAAATACTAGTAAAAAACAAAAAGAAAATTGCAATTTTATATAAATTGCACAAATTGCAGGATTTTGATAAATATAGATAATTGATGACTAATAATAATAATACAAAATTTATATACAATTAAAAAAAAAATAAAGTAGTTTGGAATACATATTTTATTCATCTGAGAAAAAAAAAGTATATAAATAAAATGTTTCTTCCTATCTGTTCGTACTACCCGTTTTAAATCCTCCTTTTTACCCTATGCCCTTCAACTATCTTATGACCTTGCTCTTGACCCTTCTGAAAT
>JAOTQE010073733.1:0-16604 GCA_025631205.1 Nesometra sesokonis
TGCAGTTGCATGTGCGTGCATCATGGTAGGCCTACGGTTCTGTTGCCATGCGACCGCAGATCAGCTAACTCGTCAATTAAAGTGACGAGTTCAATTCTAGTTTATATTTTATAATTGCCTGTCAATACACCGATGAGAACATTGCCAATTAGTGGTATTAATAATGTTGTGAACTCACTATGAGCTTAAAAAAATATTTATCAAATACTATATCAACTGTTCATACAAGCAGAATGAAAAAGATCTTTTGAATAATTTTGCAATAAAAATTAATCAAAAGAGCATTTAACCTAGAAAAAAATGCAATGCAAAAAGCACAGCATATTGATGAAGTGGCTTGCCCTAGTTATATAATCCCATTTATGTCTCCAAGAAACAATTCAATTCGGCAGACAGTGGCTGAAGAAAGCCATTAATTCTTATTACTTTCATGGATGGGCCATTACCGTAGAATTATTCTGAATCGTGTCAGGAGTTACGCAGCATCGTCAGACTTTAATACTTAATATAAAGATACAACCTGAAATCGATTTTCTTATTGTTTTATTTAACTTAGACATGAGATTCATAAAACTAAAATCACAAAGTAAAAGCTATCACTGATGTTGCATGTTATCAACTAAAAGTCTCAAAGTTTGTTCACTGTAGGACAAACATTGTCATAATTCCTATTCTTCAATTTATTAGTATGTATTGCAAATTAATATTATCTCTAACTGTTATTGCATTGGAGACATCCTTATGAGATGAACCACGATCATGGACATGTTTGCCGGCAAAGCTGCCGGCCTCTATAGCCATGGTCATCCTACGGCGATGAATAACAAAAATAAAATCCTTAATAAACCTAATTTATAAATGCTCATACCACTCACCATTTTAAGTTTAATTAAATTGGAGCTATTTATTATGTTTATCGAATGAGATAATTATAAACGATATTACTATATCATTCCATTTAGAAGTATAATAGACTTTTGAAAAAACTACCTCAATTTTATAAGCGTACATTTTGTAAACATTACTTTTTAAAAGTTTGTAATGATTCTGTATGAAATATAGTAAGAAAGAACTTAATAATTCTATAAAGAACATCTTTAACAAATTGATTTAATATTATGGTTTACAGTGTAATATAAATTAAGTTTTATAAGGTTGGTCAAATGATAACAGCATGAAGATGATTTACTGTTTGTTTAGGTATAAACACAGAAGATATAAAATGAATTAATCTTTATCAAATAACAGTTCTATAAATTTGAATGAATTATTACCATTGATTTGTTAGATGAGGCTATCATTACAGACAGGTCGATGTCTAGCCAAAGGGTAATGATAAACACTTATTAATAAAACCTTTGAGAATTCAACTAACCTATTGCATAGTATAGTACGTTTAAATACTAAAACACTGCAATCGGATTGAATTAAGTTAAAATCAATGGCTCACATGTGGAGTGAGTTGGAACCTATGTACTGTAGACCTGGTTCACTGCATCCAGAATCCCCAGAGAACCTGACCCAGTGATTTATAAAATCCTTGCTGCCACCACCATGCCACAATATCTTATGGAAAATACCAACGCAAACATGCCCCAAGTACGGAGCAAGACATTCACGAGACATGCTTATGAGATGAACAAAGTGTTCAATGTTTGGGATGTATGATGGGTATGCTCAATGGAGACATCACCATAGTTCACAGGTGTAGTTTGTTTTATTTACTCTGACATGTAAATGTACCGAATACTCGGTACAGTTTGAGAAGTTTCCGAAGTTGTTCCCTTGCGAATTTTTCTGCGAGTATTCGGTACATATTTACATGTCAGAGTTGGGCAAAACAAATTATATCAAAGAAATAATAGTAATAGTTTTTTATTTATATAGCGCCTTATACTTAATAGTCTCAAGGTGCTGTGGATTAGATGTTACACATTCATATGACTTTCTACTCCCCTAAGGGTCACATCATGTCATGCAGCAAGTACTGGTGTGCACTTGCGCCCGTTCGTCTGTCCACAGCAGGGGTAATGTATGAACCAGTACATCGGGGTACCCCCTACTCGTCTCGAAAGGTGTACTGGGTTCTTTAAAGTGCACACGTGCCATATGTGTACACTGGGCCTACGGTTTATAGTCCTTATCCGAGAAGATATCTAGTATTTTTCCTGATGCAATTTTAAACGTATTATTACACCATGGTTTGTCTCATGCTGAAAACCATTTCTTTGTACTTAGTCCTACCCATCTATTCTTTACATGTTTACCTCTTTATGACGTAGCTATAAACATTTTATTTTCTTTAAACCTGCACACACATACAGTACTCCCTCTAAGTCGTCACATGAAACAAAGCTTATATGTATCATGTGAATTTTTATCATGTGAAGTTGTGTCCACCTATAAAATCATAATAATACTGCACAATACAATCCAATACCATCACTACAGAAACTGAAAGTCTAATATTAATATCAATAACAAAGTAATGCATACTCCAAGAACAGAGACATACGACATCACATGCAATTCAATTAGATGGTGGTTATGTCCTCATCAGGATAAAACCAATGAAAAGGCTCCGTTCAGACACTCATAGTATGGTATAGTTAACATAAAGCATAATTACATAAACCTCTTTCACACAGAACTGTAAACTGGGAATATTGCAGCAATTTGCGAATGCCGGCTTTTGTGTGAAATGGTACTTTCCCGGCACAGTGCCAGCATTCGTTAGACCACCTCAGACCCTAGACATATTACCGTTATATTACCGTCACTGCCTTAGATGTGTATGAAAGGTTCCATGGTGAACGCAGTGAAGCAACTAAACCAGGAAAAAAGGTCAAACTTGGGAACCTCTATTATTACGACTGCCAATTTTACGCCTTTAGCTTGAACCCTTTCACACAGAACTGTAAACTGGGAATATTGCAGCAATTTGCGAATGCTGGCTTTTGTGTGAAATGGTACTTTCCCGGCACACTGCCAGCATTCGTTAGACCACCTCAGACCCTAGACATATTACCGTTATATTACCGTCACTGCCTTAGATGTGTATGAAAGGTTCCATGGTGAACGCAGTGAAGCAACTAAACCAGGAAAAAAGGTCAAACTTGGGAACCTCTATTATTACGACTGCCAATTTTACGCCTTTAGCTTGAACCCTTTCACACAGAACTGTAAACTGGGAATATTGCAGCAATTTGCGAATGCCGGCTTTTGTGTGAAATGGTACTTTCCTGGCACAGTGCCAGCATTCGTTAGACCACCTCAGACCCTAGACATATTACCGTTGTATTACCGTCACTGCCTTAGATGTGTATAAAAGGTTCCATGGTGAACGCAGTGAAGCAACTAAACCAGGAAAAAAGGTCAACTTGGGAACCTCTATTATTACGACTGCCAATTTTACACTTTTAGCTTGAACTCTTTCACACAGGAAACCGTCATATTAGCGTAATTTGACCTTCTGTGTGAAAGGGTTTAGACCGACAATAATACCGGCATGGTTATAGTAACATAGTCTTCCTAATCTTGCTCTAAAACCCCTTTCAGTGTTTCACACAGAACTGTAAAACAAAAATATAGGCAGTAATTCGTGAATGCGAGCTTTAGTGTGAAAGGGTACTTTACCTTCAATGCTGGGACAGTGCCAGCATTCGTTAGATTGCCTCAGACCCTAGACATATTATTATATTATCGTCTGTGTGTAAAAGGGTTTTGACTGGCAATAATGCCAGCATGGTTATGGTAACATTGCGGTATTTCTGTGTGAAAGTTGCTTTAGTTACTGCCAGCACAATCAATATTATTCTTAAACAAATGTTAATTTTTTGATAAATTAAGAAAATTTTAGAAGCAATTAGACATTTATATGTTATCAGGTCTAAATTCATTGTTTACTTTTTGAAACAGTTGTCATTTTACTTTAAAATGCATGGAAATTAGTTGGCAGAGCGTAAAACAGAAATTTGCAAACAGCTAAATATGTTATTCATTCTCATCAATTATAAACATGAATTAATTCATATGGCAAGGATGAGTGTTTAGTAGCTCGGTAAAGTCGCATTGACATTCATGGATTTTGCATGATTTTCGTATCTCAGTCATCGTGTATTCTATAAGCACAACTAAGATAATTTTAAAACATGGCTGTCAATTGAACATCAGTGACACTATTGGTGTAACAAGTAGCTTTCAATCATCTAGTTTTCGTTGTAAATGCAACATTAGGCCTAAAAACTGGTGTTGGTTATCCTTCCAAGACCTTCCCATATTTTGGTGTATTTATTTTTTGTTTTCTTATCGATCTGTATGCTGCATTTATTGTGGAAACCATATTAAGTATCAAGTTCACATTTTTGTTTTTAATAAAATCCTTCGCAGATTAACAAGACCACACCCACAATAAAATTAATTTTTTAATGATAAGATCAATTGTTTATAATCTAGGATTTTCATAAAAAACAATGTATTATACCGATGTTGATTACTTACAACTAAGTTAATTAACGATTTTAATTTTTTATGAGGGATAATTCCTATTGAAGAATTAAAGCACTAGACTGTATCTGTTGATTAATAGACAGCTATGCATGGCAACCACTAGCTAATGTAACAAAGAAACTGAATCTAGTACCGCAAGCAACAAAGACATCAATATGATTTATAAATATCTGGAGGCACATGAAAATCATGTCAGCCTGTAAAAATAAATGTATTTTTACAATGTGTAATGTGCATTTATATTACAATATTCATTTGGGAAAAAGCAAATTTGGCAAAAATTTTGTCCTTTAAAATCCAGGTCTATTAACATTGACCGATAAGTTACAATTCCAACCAAGTTGAAAATGTGAACTAGTTAAAAAATTGCAGTAAAAAATAAAAAAATTATAAAACATACTGTGATAGAGGAAAGCTTATTTAGAATTCACACAATGAACAAAAAATGATTTCCTACTTTATGGTTGTTTCATGATGTTAAGCATCTACATCTGATTCCAAGCCTGAGATGTTTTAAAAAAGCAATATTCACATTCTTGACTGCCAAAGTAATTAACAGACTATACTTTATTTGGCCAAATCAAAGTCTTATACCAGATTCACATGTGAAGTAAACTTAACAAAATGCAACAAATTTTAACTGGAAATATCTCACAAGTTTTTTTCCAACTGAAGATATGATTCACAGGCATCTGTACAGAATGTCTGGTAATTTAAGGTTTTTGGAAGGAAGGTGGATAGTAGTACAGTCGACCTCATTTACACACCCCTTGGGCTGGAAGGTGTTTGTAAATGAGAAAGTTCGTAAATGAGAAGGTTCATGAAAAATGGTCAAGAAAGGCCTCCACAACATTTATTTGTGTGTATTTTGAGCTCTTGGTTGTTAAACAAAGTTGATAAAATGAACTAGGAGGAAAAAAAATATGAAAAACAAAAAATATCATTGATAAATTATGGGTAAATTACATCATTGGCCATTATTTTAATGACATCATTGACAAAATAGCGTTTGTAAAAAAAGGTTTGTAAATGAGAAGTTCGTAAATGAGAAGGTCGACTGTAGTACAAAACTGGCACATCCTAAATTACATTAAATTAACTGGATTTTGGGCACCATTCTAGGATTGTTAGTTTGGACCTATTAGAAGGTTTCTGCCAAGGTTGTTTCTTTTTATCACAGTACAATATCAGTCATGTTGGACTTTAAACAGCTCCATTAAATGAATACTTACTCTTCATTACAACAGATTTTGGATCTACCGTAAGAACTCCTACTTGTCCTTTTTTTGCTGCTTTCTTCACCTGTGTTTCTACATCCTCAGCTGTAACTGTTGAACTCGGTAAAATTCTTAATTCTGTCTTTGCAACGATCGATCCTTCGGAAAATTCACGCACATTGCAATCCAAATCATCTGTTGTTGACATTACAAGTTTAATCTAAAGAAAGCATAGTAAAATAAGTTTAAAATTTTATGAATAAGTATCTTGCATGGCACAGATTTCTTTGACTAAAATTTTGGAAATTACATTTCACATTTCTTTGTCAAATTTACTATAGTTACACAGCAGTACTATATCACTTTACTTTGAAGTTAACCAGTTTTAAACTTCTTTTACTTTCAATGCATCGTGCATTTTTGCTCCAGTCAAAAATAGCTCTCCTGTAACAAAATTAAGAGAGCTTGTATTTGTTCTCCTCAAAGCACATTCAGGAGATCCGAACAGAGCAATCACTCTCTACTTACAAATGATGGACTGGTATTATATTCCAAACTATAATAAAATAATTTTAAAAACTGTAAATTGTATTTCAGGTTGGTCTTAACTACAGTATGTCGCAGACTGTGTTCCTGATTATTACAGTTAGGTAACTATCAAATCATATTTTACTTAATGTTAAATATCAGTTTAATTAAATTCAAGAAAAATAGACCCTTACAATCTGGTGTAATATAAAAGAACATAAGGATTAAGTATTGTGTTTAATGTCTTCTTATGACCTCAAAATTTAGTTAATCTCAATTTTAGTTTATATAAGTTTATTTAGGTCAAAACTGATAAAACATGACCTCTATAATTAGCAAAGTGTACATGGAAATGTACATTTGTGCGTTAAAGGGTTTAATGCGTGACCTAAATAATAATTCTGCATTTTCGCTCACAAATTAACATTATTTGGTAATTTATTTAGTAATGCATCACAAGGACAAAGAACATGAGTAGCTGGCCTGCTGATTTGGTATTGAATACTGTATTGTAACTGACTTGCTGATTCGCTTTTGAATATTGTAGCCCACTTGCAGATCTGTTATTCAATTCTGTAGCCGGACGGCTTTAAAGAATCACTATAAAGAAGTTCAAAGGAACTAGAGAACTGGCTGATGATGAAACTTGAAGGAAGTGAGTCAAGAACAAATGGAGTTTTTCACTAAATCAAATTGACTAGCTTAATAAGTGAGCATAAAAATAACGGATGGCAGTTATTAACACCTCACAATCCTTGGTTTTATAGAAATTTCAGTGTTTCCAAATACTTAATGTAAATTCTACAATTTTCATTCAGAACAGTTTACAACTCTCCCTAATCTAGTCAGAAGAGCTGTTTTTGGCTCTGAGAAAAATGCAAACTGTATGCAATGAGTAAGTTTAATAAAAGTTCAAGAATTATGTAGTTTTCAATACATCAATTGAGCAGATTTAAATTCTATTCTTCATTACCTGCCAAGGAGAATCATTCTGAAGATAATTAGCCCTCCTCGAAATTCTGAGGAGAGGTCCTTTTCACTACTACTAGATCTTACAAATGTGATGCACCCATATACAGTAAATAACAGAACCAAATTTCAAACACTGTGTTTGAGCAAAACAACATTTTTTAGGCTTTAGTTAAAAAATTATGCATGCTAAATGTGTTATACGTTTATTCAAATTGACTTTGAGGGCACCATCATCGCTTAGTCAAAGTTTCAATACAGTATCACACAAATCTGATTCTACCAACAGTTATGGTGATACCAATAGCCAATAAGTAAATCGTAAGCATCATTTGATATCAATATAATTTGGATCCGTTTAAAGAACTGGTATACTGTACAACTAAGCCAAGTGTTGTTAAGTATTAATGTCAATACATGTAGGTTAAAAGCAAATATTGTTCACATTTCTAATAGTAGGACTGGAATTTAGTTGGTTTAACTTGTCAATGGTTGAGCATTGTCCAGAATAACATAGCTAAACAGTTCAGATAAATTTGAATACAATTTCCTTCAACAGAATATTTGGAACAATGGTAGATATTATCTGAATACCAGATGAGAGCCTGCAGGCAAGCAGAGCCTACATAACAAACTTGCTTCAAACTGCATTGTAAGTTTACAAATTTAAATTTCACTTTTCACCTATATTATATTATTATCAACTAAACAATGAAATTTTTACTATACTCTGTATTTTGAACCTGATAAAACAGACTGATTTTAACTTTGAGCTTCCTTATAATACAGGCTCAGGTAAAAGCCCACCCAACATCAAAGATATTTCATACAATAAACAAATTTGTCTACACAAACCTGAGTATAAGCCTACGAAAAACTGACTCCGATTCCATGTTCAATATTACTGTAGTGGGCTATATACCAGAATCTATTACATCCACATTATACACTGACTGGAATTCCACTTTGAATGTTGTGGGCTTATGGGTTAGTATGGTACATTTTTTCTTCATGATAATAAACCATCAAGGGTCATGCACTTGATATAAAAGTTTCATTATGGTCAGTTGTAGTTTTGTGACAACTAATCAAAATGCAATCATTTAAGTATTTAGTAATATTAATTGTAATCAATATCGCAATTGTCATTTTGATGTGACTGGGTGACACAATTATAATACTTTTGACCAAGACAAAATTAATCGCAATGAATTCCATAAGCATTGATTGGAAAAACTTAGAAAACAATTTCAAACGCATTCCACAATGCGAATCAATCAGTACAATCACCTTGCATTGCATCTACCGTATACTGTACTAAGCAATCAAGTAACAAATTAAAAAAGTATTTTGAATGCACTCAAAAAGTTGGTTACAACGTAAGTTGTCAACTTTAGAATAAGCCTACAATAAATTATTAAATTAGTGTCAAAGCCCTTTTTTTTTTTGAGCCTGCAATAGATCATTGTCTCTGAGTTTGTGCCAGTAAATAATACATTTCTTTATTATAACCAATCTATATTTTGCATTTTTTAAAACGAGATGACCTTCCTTGGTAAGCGTGTCGTGACTAACTACTCTGTATTGTTATTGCTTCTTTTTTTATTACTATATTCAGTCCTTGTTAATAGCTTATTGTTATCATTTTGTATTTTATAGTGTGTATTGATCTTTGTCAATGGTTCCATATCACTGAAGCTGAATGTTATGCGTGATGCACAAGTTTCCTGTTATTTCCTACAGTAATTTATAAAGGCTCACCATTTTTAATCTTTATATTCACAAATCTCAAAAACCATAGAGTAAAGAATCCAGCATCCATTTTGATCTGTACTCCCAGGACGTCGCCACAATGATTGTACGAGTTCCCTTTTACAACAAATCAGACATTGCTAGACGACTGTTTAACTATTGCGGAGTAAGTTTAAACTGCTAAAGATCACGGTTTATAATATAATTGTTTAAAAATGACCAAAATATTGCCCCAAGATGTAGTTAAGGAATTTCCCTTTTGTTGTCTGTTTTTATTTTTGGTACATTTTTTACAGTTTACACTACAGATCAATTCCACAATTATATATCCCCGAACGCACAATCCCGCAATTGTGTTGCCAGTGTAAAAAGAGAAATATTTTGTTTTTGGGACTTTAAAAAGTCTGGTTTAGGATGAAATTCAGTGTTGCAGAGGGTCGGTTTTGGGAAGGCAAACTATCTATATATAGTAGATTGAAATAGAAATTTTGTTTGATTTGATTTGATTTATTCGGTGTAGAACACCAAGGATAACCCACGAAAGTTCAAAGTGGACTTATTTCCAGTGGGGTCCTTCTGGTGGTAATTGGAAAGTACACCGGGAGACAATCCCCTACTCTTTTTCGAAAAGTGCATTGCAGTCTTTCAGGGATGTAGCTAGAAAAATTCAAGAGTGGGCTGGCAATAATGTATGGGTGGGTGGTATGATGACTAAAAAAACAGTATTTTTAACTTTTTTATAGGCTTAGGGTGGGTAGCAGGTCGAAATTAGGCTGGGTGGAAGGCCTTAAAATAAGCTTTAGGGGTGGGAGGAACCTTTTTAGGGTGGGCGGCCCCGCCCACTTCCGCCCTGCATAATTACATCCCTGTTCTTTAACATGCAAATGAGACATGCTGTACACGGGAACAACAGCTTAACGTCTCATCCGAAAGGCGGTGCGCTATAACTTGTATTTCGATCCTCCAGCCGAAACACAAGGAGAGTGGCGTGGTGTTGAATTGAACCATGAGTGAGTCACGGTTCAGCGCACAGCACAGTGATTTCCACAAGCTAAACCAACTGAGCTAAATGCCATTATTTAGAATAATTAATAACTTGACAAAGAACCTCTTCTGGTTGAACTAAGTATTCATATATTTTATAGTTTAAAATTGTCTCATGAGAATATTGAAACAGTCTGAAGTCACTTAAAACATTTTTTAATAGATGGTTTTAAGAATTCATGATAATAACATGAATGTGGAACTAAAGCATTAATAATGCATAATAATTCTAACGAATTGTTAATGCTAATGCTTTGCAGGCTAGTACAGACAAATTTGAAGTCAAAAGGGGTATTGAAACCAAATTTGGTTTAGAGAATGTATTGTTAATGGAAAACATAAATCTGGCATGAAAAATAAATGTGATTTCAAATGGCAAGTTTATCTGTACTTCCTCTTTGATATTTTGTTTGTCAAAAGTATAATCATTTCTGTGTGTAACTTGTATCCTTGCTGTCCAGTTAACTTACTATCCTGCAGCATGATAGAACTGTACAGACTAAAAAACATATTTACAGTATTTAACACCAGTTTAGATACCATTGTAGAATTAGGATAGGTTTTTCTTTATACATTCAATTTTAATTAATTCTAAAAGACAACTAAATTTACACATTGATTTGTCTTGTCTATTTACTGCTGATCATAACTGAGTATGAGCAAAGGTGTTATTAGCTATTCATTGATTACATTTTAGTAGATGAAACACAGCTATGCAAACACAGTTATATGGATTTTATGCATTTGGGTGTGATGTGCAGATTTTAATAAATTATACTTCATTAATTAAAAATGTTTAATATTGTTCAAAATTACGGTATACCTGTATGAAAAGAAATTAAATGAAAGAAATCAAAAAATAAAACGCCCCCCATATTTTCGAAGTGTACTGATATTATTTTGTTAGGCATATAGGAAATACACATTGTCTGTGGCAAGGCATACCCCGATGTTATTCTCCATAAGGTCTAAATTTTTAAATATGAAAGAGGAACAAAGAACATTTAAAATGTTGACAATGGGTAATGCCATGTCAAATCAACCGAGACTGTTCCTCAGTCTTTCATATTTTTTTTAATGATTTATCTACGCTGCCTGGCTTTACAACGGCACAAAACAGAGGTATAGACGTATGACCAATTAAATGTGCAAGATAATTAGCAAAAAGCTAGGCAACATAATTTTTGGAAAAAAAAACTGGAGAAATTTAAAAAATTTGGTTGAATTGACATGGAATTACTTTGCATTGATTATCTCCATCAATTATTTTAAAAAAATGATTAGAAATCAGGAATAGGGGACATGGAGAATAAAACCAAAAAAGAACATTTTAACAAACTGTAAACACTATACTAGATTGCTTAGCAATACCTAAGTACTAATGAATAAACACTGGTTTATTGCCAATCTCAATTATCCATCTACTAGGCCTTTCAATGGGCCTATTTATTACAGTTGTGCTTCTGATTTGAAAGAGAGACAATAAGCTACGCACAGGCGATGTAAGTCTCAATTCAATAAAAATATCTTTCAATGGGTAAATGACAATGAGGCTGAGATTAAGATTTGCCTGTTATTTTTTTCTTGTACTGTACACTGACACACATACAGTACAAATTCCAATGTATCATACACAGCAACAGAATGTTACATAACAACACATTATTGTGAGGTGCCGTGTCAAAATGAGTCATATTGTACGCCATGTGACTGAGATATCAACAAAAATAGGCAGAATTGTTTTGTTAAGTTTATTGCTTAATTTTATAATGTTTTTGTTCAACATTTTCTAAAGTATGTTTTTCCAAATCAATGAAAAGAAAGGCATGAAGTTAACAGTTGTTTATCTTTAAAGTCGATTTTCAACAAAGTGTATTTTCATTACTGTATTTCATAATTGTTATTTTTTTATTATATTCAACATACGAACATAATCCAAAAGTCAACTCTTAATGCTTATAATCTATTCTATCCGAATTAACAATAACTCCATACCTGCCAACATTTGTACTCTCGAAAGCGGTAGTACGTAATTTTGCTTTGATGAGCAAAAAAAAAAGGGTATTTTGCCCCGATTCCCATTGAGGCGAGTATTTACGCTAAAAATGCTCACTTTTAGTGCCAATTCACTGCATATTTTCATGTTTTTTGGTGTCTTTGACGCTTTTCATTGTCCTTACTTTTCATCTTAAATTTCAAAAACCGGTAGGATTTCCATGTAAAAGTGGTAGGCGGTAGGAAGGTCGAAAAGGCGGTAGCCGACTGCCAAAATCGGTAGGGTTGGCAGGTATGTAACTCTATAGCCCCTTTCACATAGAAAAAACCACAATCCTACTATAAAGACGCCGGCGTTACGCCGGCATTTACCCTTTCACACAGCTGGTCAAAATACCGTATTAATACCGTATTCCTGTCTGAAAGGGATCGCTCGCGGTAGGAGTATTATCAAATTGAGGGTCGATTTTTCGCGCGTTTGAGATTGTTGTTGTTTCGTCACACTTTAACCTCTATTTTGTTATGCATCAGTGCGTAACACGGTGATGCGCCCTCTTTACCTTTCACACAGAATCGACAAAAACCTGCTACGGTATTAATACGGTATTTTGACTAGGTCCCGAGGAGGATTAATTTAAGCAGGCGTATAGGCGTATTTCCCTTTCACACAGAACGCAGGCGTTTACAAAATACGGTATTAATACCGTTTTAATGGTCTGTGTGAAAGGGGCTATTTTGTTTTTCTGTGCAACGACTCCTAACGTTACGTTCTTTAAAACATAAAAGCAAAATTATTTAAATCAAAGAACTTAAGCATTATCCAACCTTTAAAAACAATAACCAACTCCATTCAATTTATAAACTTACCCCAAGACAAACAAAGTGTTCAATTTCTTTAAACATCATCGATTTATTATCCAAAAGTGCCTGTGTGAATACCGCTGGTTTGCTGTTGACTTGCGTTATTCTCAAGTTCAGGAACAATATTTCTATTGAATAAAAGTAAAGAAAAATTGAGTCTACTTTATACTGTAACAGAATACAAATTTGTAGTTTTGGAGATTGTATGTATATCAGACAGTTTAAATACTATACAGTAGTACTACAGCTTCATATACTTTCCATCCTATTATATCAGTTTTTAATATCCATCCATTTCCATCCCATCACAAATCATCGGTCAAAACGTTGACATTGCCGTTTGCCGACATTAGTGAGGTTTCGCAACTTTACGAAATACGAAAACGAATACTGTACGTCATAAATTAAATTGTAACATTTGAATAGAACACCTTAAATATCTGTCACAGTTGGTCAGTATTTTACGACAATCATCAACAATTCATAGGTAGAAAATTTGATATATTTTTTAAAACGTTTAGGAATTTTCAAAAATTGAAGTGTGACGTATCTGTTTTTTCGTATTTCGTAAGTTTGCGAAACCTCACTATTAATTTTTAGGGCTGCTTAATAGCTGCCAATAGTAACCCTTTACTAGCAACTTTTATGTACAGTATACTGTACCTTGTTCTCCTGAACCACCCGTAACTGGTGCTGGGCTACCACTTCCTTCAATGTTGATCGCACCACTTCCACCTTCAAATTCCTCATCTGGATTATTTATGTCCATTGTGGTCCTTACAGGCTCATGTTTTTCGCCATCCTCTAGCGAATATGAGTTCTTATTTTTCCTTGCACTGGTCACCTATAGGAAAATAAAATCAGTATAACGTGTTAATATTTTAGACACTAATGCAGAAGAAAGCATGTGACAGGCAGCAGCCTACAGTAGAAAGCAGAAATTTTCAAAGGTGTGGATTATGTGTGCTGTATGATCAACAATTTTCTTGAGGAGTACAACAGTAGGACACTTGATATCATACGACACAAAAATCAGCACATTTTCACATATACTAGTATCCACAAAGATCTGGGAATAGTGTCTGCTTACAAGAATTTTTGCCAATAGAGGGCCAAAAATTTTAAAATTACGTATACATGCTTATGTCCCACATTTCACGACCTTCCCAACTCAAATGGTCCCTCAAACTTCTAGACACTGTATTCTATATTTTATAAAATATTTTTTATCATTTATGATCAAGTAATATGATAATATGAAATTTGTTCGTTGTGCAGAAAAGTAACTAAATTTTTTGGGATATCCACTTATGGGAGGTTTATGTAAATAAACAAACAACTAAATTTTAAAACAAAAAGTGTCCGTGTCTGTTACAGGAGAAGAACAAATGGTTGAATTAGTGTCCGTCATGTGAGGTAAGATATTTCTTTGGTATAACATTTTCATCTTAAGGCTATACTAAATATATCAAATATTACCCCTTCAGAAAAATCTATTTGCCTTGAGGATGGCAAATGTTATCAGTATTACAAATAAGGAGACAATATCTGTATACCACTAGTATATTTTATTTGTTAGTCAAAATAACAGTTAATTATTTAAATTTCAACATAACAAAATGGTTTATGAGCGTGAAAAAGTCCCAGAAATAAACAAGACCAGAAATGCAGACAGGATTCTCTGCTCACTCAATGCTATGTTAATGGCTGACTGGAGATTGCTACATTTAGCCATCAGATCACTAAGCTTGTCTAATTCCTTATCAACAAAATATTGTATTTATTACGGTAGCTTGAATGAATAATGCACACACAGACTAACCATTTTCTCCATGGGTAATTCATAATCAAAACACAATAATGTACACACATCAACAAATTAAATTGTACAGTATTTTCGGCTGTTAGTTATGAGCTAATTGCTTGTCATGGTTGACTTTGGATGTATGCATTCGTCAAATCTTCCGTTTCGGAATGTCAACTGAACTTCAGATGTCCCAGTAGTTAGGAAAACCCAAAATGCCAACTAAACGCTAAGAAAGACATGCCTTTATTTCAATAACAAATTACTGTGCAGTATATACAGTATACCTGGCAACTCTCGTGCATGATGTGCGACCCTCACACATTGGGAGCTACTTTGGACGTCTCAAGCAGACAACTTTTCTCATGCACTACAGCAGAATTTTCATGCATAAACAGTCATGCAAATAGGTTTTCCTCACACACGAGACAATATAGAGCAAAACACGGCAAAAAACTCCTTGAAGGAATGGAAATTTGGATGAAATCAGCACAAAAATGGCCAGATGACATTTTTTTTCTTGTCAGACGAAAGTCGGAAAATGCGGCCTAGCACTGGCAGTAAGGACCGTCTTGTGCATTGGCGGCAAAAAAAGTTGGCAGGTATACAGTATGTACCTATCAGTTTGATCAAAACCTTTACTTAGCTGATGGAATAATGTACTCTTGATTAATTTCAAGACCAGGAGACCAAGATGCTGTGTAAAACTCCCAGAAAGAAGCAAGACCAGAAACATTTCTGCCAGGTATTCAATATTGGAACCATTCAGTACATGGAGAACCTTAAATTTTATTATCATACAGTATTTTAATGTCTTCCTTGTCAATTTGTACAGCTGGTTCATAGGAAGAGTTAGGTCAAAGATCACTTGTTAGCATTTAATAATGTAGGAAACATTTTCAGCTCGTAAATTTAGTGATCTTTGTTCATCTGGAGACATGCAGAGAACAGGTTTTCTTTTTGATAAGGTCTTTGTTGAATACAGCTTTTCAAGGTGACATTTTGTGTTTCAGGGATATTCACTTACCAGGTTAAACAAAAACTTAGAATAAGCAAGTACAAAAACCACTCTCAAAATACTGGTGGCAGTTTTTATATGTGTGTCCTTGGGCCAACCAAACTGTTTTAAATGTATTTTGTCTGAGGATGTACAATACTTGAATATTTCAAACTTCTACAGTAATGAGTATTACAAAATATGTTTAACATTATTCAGTTAATTTTTAGACACAATTTGAATGCAATATTAACAAACAGGTAATGATTTATAATGTACAGTTAAACTTGTCTACAGGTACATCAACTTTGCCTAAGCCAGAGTGATGTTTCTTCCACTAATAATCTATATAAAAATAAGTAATTTTTTTCACTGACACTTTTGATTTGACTAGAAAGTTTGATTGTTTATGTTACTGACATAGGCCTACTGTATTTCTAAAAAATCACACAATCATGTAAAATGAACATTTTACTACTAAACTAAACTAATTTGAGCATCATCAACATTTTCAAGATGAGAAAGTGGATCTGTTTTTGTTTCCTCCCACAAAAAAAATTGTTATTTTATGATCAGTAGGTTAAACCGGGTTAAATGGATGATCAAAGAGCACAGCAAGCCTTCAACCAAAATAATCTTAATGGGCCACGATTACTGCTGCTTGGAACATGTGCTGCATAAATATAAGCCTTGGATTTACTACGGTAACACTAATTCATGAGGTCAAAATAAGGTTTTACGAAAACCGGCTGCATCATCCACTTACTGTACTAAAATTATAATGAGGCATTAGCACAATGCATAGAAATTATCAGCTTATTGCAGTTCTTCAATCGTACAAACAGCCTAACCTACGCTCACGCTAAGGTCATATTTTCCTTCGCCAAATTGGCGAAAGATGGCCGATTTTTTTCGCCAAATAACAAAG